>CM035225.1:20916029-21115280 GCA_020226215.1 Sindora glabra
TTATATTATTAATATTAGTTGAAATTTTAAAATTAAATCAATCAAAGCTAAAAAAAAAATTTAACAAGTAATATTTTTTGTAGATTAAATTTTTCAATGATAAGTAGGAAATGTAGGCATAAAAATTTACTTTATTCACAAATCAAATGAGCCCCTTCACATAAATCATAAAAAATACTACACATAATACATAGCCCGAATTAATTAAACAATAAGATTTTATTACAGTCTAGAATGAAACCTAAATTACCAATTCATCTAAATTAGCATACTAGATTTTTTATTTCCTAAATAACACAACTAATTATCCATATGTAATTAACCAATTGTTTAATTCATGCTTGTATAGAAAAAGAAGGATAAGGGGCAACATTATGTAATATTAATAATTTTTTTTACAATTAACTATATAATATAATTTTTTTTCAAAAAAAAAATTAGGTTCGAGTCGTATACTTGCAGGCCGGGTCAGGTTCGGATCCGGGTCGGGTCCATGTGACCTGACGCCTGTAGGTCACGACAACCCGATGCCTGCAGCACTGGAGGATGGGCGAGGAAGCAGGCCGGCGACAAGCTTCACTGGTGTAGCACGCTGGCGGGAAGATGGAGAAGCAGCAGCAGCACACAGTGCCAACCTGCGAGGAACACAGCCAGATTTAGCACGCGGGTATAAGGAAAACAACTCAAATCTTGTAGATCCAAGAGGCAGATCGTGTCTTACATGCAGGATTCAGCCGTCTGGACAGAGATGCCAGTGAAAATGCAGCTTTTGGCAGCATGGGCGGTGACACGGACGAGATGAGCTGGGAGGCAGAACTGAGAAGCTGCAGAACGGACCAAATGGTGTGCACAGTAACTTCCCCTCACTTTTCTTCGCATATTTGAGGTGAAAAAAAATGGGTGGATCCCACTGTACGAATTCCATGCATTTTTCACTTCCTTCCTCTTTTCTCTTGCGTGCCAAGCAGCTTAAAAATGCATTTTCTTGTACTTTTCTGTAGTTCAAGTTCTTTCCCCTCTAAAATCAACCGATCCAAGCAGGGGGTTAGAGAAGTGATGGTTTGTTTTTATGTTTAGAAGTGAAGTGTTGTACTCTTTTTACAGTAAAGGATGAGAACTAGCCATTACATAGTCTTCAAGGTGATTAAAAGAGAAACTTTTCCCTTTTTTTTTAACATTCTTTCTACAAAATCTTCCTTAAATAGCTTGTTCCTTATAGAATTCCAATGTGTTATTGTTTTCAAGTTAGTAGCTTTTGAAATTGTTTGCTCTTTTTATTAGAGTCTTAAATTATCATTGTTATCGTACAAAAGATAGGTATATTTTGCTTGCCTCTTTAATTCTTTTGTAATTTAAATTCTATTAGAGAAGTCTTTATCATAGTGCACAGAGCAATTATCCTTTATCTGTTATTTCCTATTGTACCGCATTTTAATACTTTATTTGTTCTTTATTATTTGTCACATTTTAAAAGAAATTTTTTATTTCTTTTTATTTGTTATTTAAAATTTCAATGAAGCATTAATTTTTTTTCAATTTTACCTTTCTTTTTTCATTAATAAACACTTCATTATTCAGCACTTTTAACTCACTTGCATTTGTTATATTATAATTTTCTTTTTATTTTCAACCATCTTGAACTTTATATATATAAAGATGGTCATGAAAAAATTACTAAAAATAAATAAACTAAACTATTTTTTTAATATATATGAAATCGGTTAATTGCAAAAAATAATAAGGAATGAAGGGAATAAAATGAAATTAAGTCTAAATTTGTTAAATAGGCCAATTGAGCTATGGCTTTTTTAATTATAAAATTTGAATTCATAAACTTTTAAGTAAGAAAATTTAAAAACATTCCAAAAAAAGTACATATCCACCCATTAATGAGTCATAACACATTTAATTTTCATATATAACCTTAAAAATTTATTATGCCATATATAAATAAGTCATAAAACACCCACAAAATAAAAATATCATTTACAAATTATTTATAATATACATTATATTATCAAAGTGAAAGAATGGACTTTACCAAAAAAGAAAAAGAGAAAGGGGAGTATGATTTTGTTTGGATTGAAAATTTGGATCAATATAATAAAAAGTAAAAAATTTAGAAATTAAAGATACGAGTATGCTTGGCTTGACCCATCCACGGGTGGTCCACATAGATCATAGGCCACAAAGATTTGGTTGAGTTAAGCTCACATTTAAATGGGCATTTATCTATTTTGTAAAAGCTCATGGATAAACAAACTTGTCTATAGGTTTAGGCTTGTTTCGACGATTATTGCTAAGTCAACATTGAAGTAATAGAACCAAAGCATAACCTTCCAAATGCAAATATGCAGAAAGTGACAAACAATAGAAAGTAACATGATTAAACACAACAACCCACTAGGAGGGTATTCCATGCACCATAGTAATGGTGTACTAATGAATCTAATAGTTAGATTCATTTATTTATGGAGTATTTCATAAGTTAAATGAAAATTAATGATTTTAGGTCATTGGTGCATAGTATAGTAGTGTATCTTAATTTACAACTAACCCCAAATAGTACAAAGCAAATTCATTTATTTATGAAGTATTTTATAAGTTAAATGAAAGCTAATGATTTTAGGTCATTGGTGTATGGTATAGTAGTGTATTTTAGTCTACACCCAACCCTAAATAGTACAAAGGAAGTTGATTAAACAAAATAACCCTAGATCATTCAACTTGACAATTGGTTTTATACAAAATAGGAATGTAGCTACATATAGTCAGCCAAATCCATTTCATTTTAAGGTATAAACACATGTTAAATTCACTTAAAATCATACTTGCACAAAGCAAGATATTTAAACTATTAAAACTAACCCATTGAATTAGTGTAGGGATAACAATTTTTGACATAATATAATGATCTAATATAAATATAAAATTCTTACACAATTTTGGGTTAAGCATAAATTCAAGTTGTGAATAAATCGGCCCATTTAATGCAAATAATAATGAGTTGAGTTAAGATTGTGAATAGGTTGATATGCCAATTCGTTTAAGAATTTTACATTAAAATAGTTAAAATATTATTTAAGATATGATTAATAATTTGATTACAAATAATTATATATAATAAAAATATAAAATCCAATTTTTAATGAAATGGTGATAAAAATTTAAAAAGCATTTTGTTAATGACTAAAAGTATTTTTATGAGAAATAATAAGTAATTAAATAAATTTAATAAATAACTTTATAATATGAATTTTTTAATTAAAATTATTAAATAAATTGACTAATTTTGATATATTTATTAAATAAGTTGACACAATATAATTATTATTTGAATTAAATTTAAGTTAAATTTATTTTGATTATTATTAATTTTTTGATATGATACAAACCCGACTTGTCAACATAAATTACTGCTTGGTTTACCATTGCTCAGCTTTGGCAATAAATCAACTTTGAACTAGTTGTATCAATCATCATCAAAACTTAATTAAAACGTAAGGGTCCTGCATTTTCCTCAATACCGTCAGAAAACAATGGTACAGACAGAACTTACACATCATGATCTTTATTGCAATATATAACAAAAAGACAGATGCATGACGAAGTATACAGAAAGAATTTAATTAGAAAACTATTTGCAACACACTCAAAATTCCACTTCACTTTCTGTTCATTAAATTAGATTTATGAATTGACCGACCAAGTGTGAATCGAGTATTTTAAATTAATCAAAATACATTTAAAGGATAGAATTCAGGATTTGGATAATATATTAAAGATGCCATGTTTAAACCTCCTAATCGTGGATGTGAAAAAAAAAAATAAAAATTGCTGAACCTTAAAAGCTGTAATTTCGACCAATATTTTGTGTCGTCATTTTCTCTTAATTGGGTATTGACGTGGTTTGTGGAATTATTGGTACTAGAGGAATTAAAGGAACATGAATAAAAGAAAAGACATTCAGGCAACATGATCAAAGGAGCCAATGAAAGGAAGAATTAAAGAGATCGAATGAAGTTTGAATTCTTTATTATTATTTTTCATATCTCAAAAGCTTTGCTGACTCCTCTTTAGAACCATTGTTATGCAAGCAGAGACTATAAGATAAGGATATGCATCCTCTCCATTTTTTTGTACCAACTTTTTGTAAGTTTTGAAAGAATAAAAATATATTTCTATCTTGAAATTTATAATTTTAAATAAAAAATATTATATTTATTCTTCTTCAAAATTTATCTTATCTATTTCCTAGGATACGAAAAGGATCCACTTTCATTAAATTAAAAAATATAAGTAAAATATACTTAATAAATCTGTGATCAAACCATTAAACAAATTACTCAATTAGAATTTTTTAAAATGATTTAGGGGCTAAGAGTCTTGTTTATTATTTGTGTTGATAATTATAAAATATTAATATAATAAAAATAATTTTTAATATCAAATATAAAAAAGTGTAATGAAATATATATCGTCTATATCAAGGGAGAAGTGATGCTATACATTAACTTTCTAATGAGAAGGTATGTGTGAAAATCCATTAATTATTTGTATGTGCATGTATACTTTCTTTTGCTCTAGGTTATTAAGTAGGTAGAGAATGTTTTGCATTATTAGAATAACATTCTGCAGGACTGGAAGAAGTTGGAACATGAATCTTTTAATCCTAATTTTATTCCACTCACCGATTCTAAAGATAATAATCTGACTATGAATGATAGTGAATCTAGTGATATTAATTAGTAATACAATCTTGGTAAGATTTATATAAATGAATTTTTAATGTAATAGATAATATATACAATTGAATTGTTTCAAAAGCATGTCTTAATTTAATATTTCTCGATTTTATGATCAGAATGTCAGTAAAAATAAGTAAGAGAAAGAATGTTGATCTCGTCTAATAACACATTGACATTAGTATATGGGAAAAAATTATAAATAAAATGAGGACATGACCAAAAGTAGAATATAATCGATTTAGATATGGGAATATACGGATGAATTATGGTTAGAAATAAATATATAATTTTTTAAAACTATAAATTTTAATAAAAAAGTAATAGATTTTAGAATAAAAATTATATTTTTATTTTTTAAATTTGATAAAAAAATTAATAGAAAAAGTCAAGAAGATCTAAATTTGTACATTATAAAAAAAAGGTTTGAAGTAAAGTATTTAGAAAAAAAAAAAAGGATGTTCTAGAGGGGGAAAAAAAAAGCACTAGCCTTGGTTCAGTTTACAAGATAATATGGATAACTAATTTGAAAATTAATATCTCCAAAATACAAATTCTTAACCATTAAGAGATGAAGTCCATTCGGAAGCAACATAATTATATAGTCGTATATCTAATTTTAATTTACTACATTTTAGATTCATGCATCTAAGAGTACATATAAGTGGATTATGGATGGTGTTAAATGTGCAATCGCACAAATTTTAAGTTATTCTCGCGCTCAATGTGCAATTTTATTAACATTATATAAACATGTTTTCTTGATTATATTTTTAATTAATCTGGCTGACAAATCAAGATTGTTTTTGCAATGTGTCAGCAGGAAAACCGAGTTAGTGGCATTCCCATTATTTGTACTTTTTTTTTTTTGGCTGATACCTATTATTTGCAATTCTACGTGAAAAAAAATAAGGTAAAATATTAATATCATGAGAGTGAGGTATCCAAGTGATGATAATGGTCACCTTGAATGATTATTTTATAACAATAATTAATTGGTAAAATTACAATTCCCTCCTTAAAGGTTGGTTTAGTATAACTATACTTGAATTTTTTTCTATTTTTTAAAAAAGTAATATTATTTTTTTTCTCTTACACTCATTTCTCCTTAACTCACTTTTCTATCTAATAAACAATGAAATCCATAATTCTATAAAATTTATTGTACGTTAAAGAGGAGCAATGATCGTTTTGGAGAATATAAATAACAAATATTTTCTTTTTCAAAAATATATACTAATTCATATATATATATATTTACATCCCCTTTCCTCAATTCTAAACATATAATCCATTCCTCCTTTTTTTAAAAAAAAGTCAAGTGGGCGTACGACTATAAAAGTAAAAGGGTATAAATGTAATTTGGCTGAACTTCCGAAAATCAGTGTAATTTGCTCCAATGAATTTGCATTAATAGCTTCTAAATCTCCATGTGTAAAATGCTGATGAAAGAAACTTGACCATGTTAAGTAATCTGAAATCAAACTAGGGAATTTCAAGCAAGTTTAATAATTTGCTTATCAAGGACGAATAAATCAACAGATATGTATACTTCTCCCTAGAAAATGACATACAGGCAACTGCCATTCTCTTACGGACTTCTGTAAAATGCCAAAAATGTAATAATTTCTCTTGACTTAATAATAAAGTAATTGATAGTGTTAAGGAATTAAGCTTAAATTTGTATAGCTGACTTCACTTCTACTTATTAATTAATTAATTTGAATAACTAATAATTTAACATTGAGAACCGGAGCGCATTCAAAATTATCATATCATAATTGCACTAGAATTACAACTTATTTGTTATTTGTTTTGATTTATATATTATTTTAAATTTTCACAATAAAATCTTTTTGCATGTCTAGAAAAAGCATGTATATATAGAAATAATTGTATTAAAATAATTTTTTTTGTAAATTTATAAATTTTTATTATAGTCATTTTACAAGAATTCTAAATAACTTGTGTATTATATAACCATTGTAAATGGACTTCTATAATTTTATTTAATGCTTCATAATCTTTTTATGTTTGATTTTTATGAAAAAATTGCAATATGTTGCATCAAAACTATGGAAAAAGTTATTTTTTTAATGAAATTATTATAACTTTTTTAGTATGTATTAGAACAAAAATTTATCTTTTAACACTTGGCTAATGTTAGTGCACATAAAAAGCAGATCTTATGTCTCTCTACCTACAAAAATTCTATTCTATTTCTTTCAAATGAGATAGAAATATGATGAAAGAGAAAAAGAGATGGTTGATATTCAATAAAAATTATATATTTACTTTTTTTCTAATACGATAGGAATATGATAAAAAAAAAAGAAATTAAGAGTAAAGATACAAAAAATTTCTTTCCTATTCAATTTACGCACAATTTGTGTGAAATGAACCAATACAATTAATAAATTCATCGAAAATTACATTTTAATTATATACGGTTTTATCCTTAAGAGAGTCTCTGGTGCACTATAAATATAATGGTATATCGGTGTACTTCTAAATCTAACCACGTTTGACAATCTTTTATAGCATGCCACACACATATAAAGGTATTTCAATAATCAGATTTGGTGGTATATTGATACACTATTATATCAATAATATACTTTAGACTTATCCTCTATCTTTATTTATTTAATTCACCTATGATTTTGAGACTATTGAAATTCACATGTTTACACTTTCAATTAAAGCACTTTACTTGCCTAAATTATTTTCCATCCAAAAAATAATGAAGAAGTCACATGCAACACACATGACCTCCCATTCTTCTAAGTTCAAATCGATCAAAAATAATTCTTCAAAAAAAAAAGAACTAATTTTAAGATTTTTAACCAAAATTACATGTATAAAAAATTAGAACACTATATATTAATAAAATGAATTTACATACTTGATGAAGTACTTGTGTTTAATTAATGGAAGCAAATGATCTGATATAAATTAGGTCTTCCTCTTTACTCTTCTCAATTATGATGGTTTTTAATAAATAAAATCCATTCATTAAAAGTGAATAGAGGGTTTAATCATAATCTTTATTAATAAAATTCTATTAGTTATTCCCATAAAAGACTTATTAAGTCTTAAACTGACGTAAGTACCAAAACACACTAACTATATAGATACTAAATTCATATCATATTGTATCATAGTTTTAAATTGAGCTTTAACCATGTCTCAAAATAGAATTAAATATTAATCAATATATTATTTTATTAGATAAAAAATTCCAATTAACAGTGGTTTACCTATGAAAAAATTTCAACACTGATTCTATTGCAGAATTCCTTTCAACAAATTGCTTCAAAATTGACGAACATGCACGAGTAAGACGGAGGATATACCCGATCATTCTTCCTTAAAGCTTTGATGACTGATTCCAAATCAACACTAAACATTGCACTGTATAGATAATTTAAATCATCAAGTGTCAAATTCAAAAATATGAACTTTGTATTTTGATCAATAATCAGAATGGTGACAAAGCAATAACATGAATTTTTAAGTAACATATTTGTAAATCTGAGTTTTGTATTTTGACCAATAGTGAAAATGGTGACAAAATAAGAAGCAAATTTTTTAAATTCCCATGACAAAATTCTTAGGTAAAAGAGAGAAATAAAGCACCAGCTAGCACTGTTTGTCAATTGTGTGTAGAAGCTGCAAACAAGAAATCTGCGCACAATAGAGGTGAAGTTGTTTGGAGAGAATTCTTTTGATTGAATCAAGTTTAGGTAAAGGGGAGATTATGTGCGCCGCACATGATGGATAAAATGCTAATAATTAAAAGTATATATGAATAAATTTCAATACTAAAAATTATATGTATATTAAATGAAAAAAAAGTAAGATTACAGGTAAATAAGATATTATTTTTCCATAAATTTAAAGTACATATTATAAAACGAAAAGGCTAAACCCACGTTTAATTTGAGTGGGGAGTTTGTCATACTCTTTGATGGAGGGTATGTGGCTAAGGTGGGATTTATTTATTTATTTATTTTTTAAAGATATGTAAGTGATGAGGTGAAAATAAGAGAATGGGAATAGTGTTATTGAAATAAAAAAAAAAATTAGACTCACTTCTAAATCTACTTTTAACTAATGCTCCAATATATTATCGGTGGGAACCAGAACTTAGTCCCACCTATTTTTTTGGCGAGAATATAGGTTAAAAGTGGATGTAAAGATGTGAGTGTAGAAAAATTATTTGAGATATTTAAATATATATTATTTAAAGAGGTAAAATGTACAAAAAAAATTAAGAGACTAAATAATTATTACAAAATATTTTTTCAGTTGACTGTAATTATTTAATTTTAAATCGTTGATATTCTCATCCATAATCCGTATTTACAATAATCTACTTTACAATTTAAAATGCGAGATAGATTTTGAAAAAGTTGTTTGTATTGCTTAGTTTTATGATAACATAATCACTTAAATGTAGTTTTAGTACTTTAAAATATAAATCGTGTAATTTTTATTTTCATAATTTGAAATAATTTATTTTCACATCTTAAATACTTAATTGATATTGATTATTTTTCAACTTCTTAACTTCATAAGCTTATTTTCACTAAATTTTTTTTCATATTAATTTAAAATTACTTATGCAAGTATAGAAGGAAATCTTTATCAGGATATTGTTGAACAAAATAAATGAATTACTTATGAAAAGGTTCAAGTCTTTTTAAAAGTTTATTATTTTTTAGAACTTAAAAAATATGATTTGTCTAATAAATAATGTAACGAGTGCATTGAGATCAAATAAAAATTGATCGAGGTTAATAACAATCAAATATAAAATTAAAATTATACCAATTAAATATTTAGGATAATCATAATGAATTATTTCAAATTAAAAAAATAAATATTATATAATTTATATTTTAGGAGATAAAATCTATATTTAAGCTCCGGTAATTCTAAAAAGTTGCTTCCCAAGAAACGTATACCTAACTTTAACCATCATGGTGGTGCTGATGTAACAAAACATGTATAAACAAGGACCACGTTGGTTGATCCGTCACGAATTTGCACATGGTTACATTCTGTCTTTGTCTGCCAATTAAAGTATTTCGTACGTTTAAAAATAATAACCTTGTCCTTGAGAGAAAAAGAGTAATGCTATATCACCCAACACAAATTTAAAACAGTAAGTCAAATGTGAACGGTTATTAATTAACCAAAAATATTAAATTAATTTCTTATGTGTGACTGCAATTCAATATGAATATATTAAGACAAATAGTATTTTTTAGTAAAATTTTGCATTAAATATTATCTATCTTTTTATTATTATTTTAGTAATATAAAAAGACAAAACCTCGCCATATATTTTTTCCCTTTTTTTTTTTTGTTAACTTACAAAAGGATTAATTAGTTATCTACCGTATCTCTTTTTGAAAAGAATTTCTTCTCCACACAATGCATTAAATGTTAAAAGTCTATGACATATGATAGGCATGAAATTTGTGGAGTCACACAATGATGCAGATTATTCCAGTTACTTGCCTTTGACTCACCAAACGCGAAAATATAGGAAATCATAATACCCTTATCAATGTTCTTGAATTTAAATATATTTTCTTCTTTTCTATTTATTTGTTCTTATTAATCGATTTCATATATATTAAAAAAATAATTAAATTTAATTATTTTTAATGAGCTTTACAAGATTATCTTTTACGCACAAAATTTAATATAGTTGAAAATAGAGAGAAAAATATAAAAAAAATAAATATATTCCCTCCATTTCTATTTATCTGTTACTATTAACCAATTTTACACATATATAAAAAAATAGTTGAATTTATTTATTTTTAATAAACTTTACAAGATTATTTTTTATGCACAAAATTCAAGATAGTTAAAAATAGAAAGAAAAATGTAAAGAAATAAATATAAGTTAATCAATAGTGTAGAATAATAAAATATTTATTAATAAAAGAGAAGGATAGATTTAAAAAAATAATATTTAATATTCCATTGAAATTCTAAAGCGAGAAATAAAAAAGAATAATTTTTTTTTAAAAATGCGACAGATAAAAAAAACGGAGGGAGTAATACTTTATATATATATATTAAATAATTTACATTCCTAGTATTATAAAAACATATAATATATTTATAAGTATTTAGTAAATTTATAAGTGATAAAAATAATTTTAGTTTAGCTTTCTAAATGCAACATTTTTTTGGAAAATTTTCTACCGTCTAGAAACGAGTTAAACTGTTGTGTTTCAGATTTGATTGAATTTAATAATAATTTTTTAGTAACTTTTGTAATAATTCTAATATGTCATTAACATTTTATTTAGTAGGTTTGAAGAAAACCCCTTCATCAATTTTATTTTAAAAAAATATTGTGGTAAATAATGTTTACCTAAATATTTTTCAAAATACAATTCAAACCTAACATAAATATTTTTAAAAATGCAATCATATCTTTTCCATACCTAACAAGTTTAAACAAGCCATGGTTTGGAGAGTGCATACGGGATTCTGCCTTAATAAAGCAGGCAAAGTCAAAAACAACAATTTCATTTCTCTTTTGGCTAACTTCAACTTTGACTGCGGGGAGCGGCTCCGCATGCCCGTTGTCTTGTGGGCAAGCAAATAATGTTGACGGCTGGTTCGCAAATTACCTCATTTATTTATACATTCCGACTCCATTGGTTTGACCAGAAAATGTCTTTGACAAAAATAATATATTATATTTATAAATATAAAATATTAAGATAATAAAAAATATTTTATTTTTTAATATTAAAAATGGAAAATTTTAGTAGAAAATGACATAAAAATTATTTTTTTTATTATTATGATTGTATACATTTCACAAAGTATGTAATAGACATAAAAATCCTTCACTTATATATAAATAAATAGAGTTTTTACTATAGAAAGTATCTTACAAATAAATTCTTCGTTCTGATCACGATTTCATACTCTTATAATCTTATTCAATAAGAAAAAGTCCGCTTATCAATTCGAAATTGTAACTGACTTTTTTTTTAATTAAATGAGTGGAAATGAGTGTTGTAACCAATGTAGACAAATATTTCTTGTTGATTTGCACAATTTGTTCATTCAGTCAAAATTTTGTCGGATTAAGCTGTGTCTGGGAGTGCCATATTTACGACATTTTAGTGTGCGGATGTTCATAGATTCATTGATTACTGTCTTGCTTTGATTGGACTGAATTCTGTGAAAAATGATGCACATGTTGGAAATTTTTCATTCTTCACCGAGCCATAATTTATAGATAATAATTAGTCCAAATTAATGATTAAATCTATGGATCTCTAGATAAATGGGCACGAATTTTATAATAAGTAGGATTCATAATTTAATTAACTTAATAAATACCAACGATTATTAGTTTCAGTGACAAGAAGTTCAATATCTTTAAGTAAGGTTTAAGTTCAAGTTTCGTGAATAGATTAAACGATGTTAGAAAAATTTATCATCATATTAAGTTCAATCCGATTCAAATCTAGATTAGTTAGTGTTTCAATGAAACCTAATGAATACTAGGTGGGTCATGCCAAAAAAAACTTAATAAATAGATTTTTATCTCTTTAATATCTCCAATTTAATACACAATAATTTAAAAATAAAAAAAAATCTCTCCAAAAAAAGGATGTAAGGTTTACTAGACGGAGAGCTCTCATTTAACCTTTTGTTTGTGGTTGTGTTTTCAAGAAGTAATTCTAAAATTGGATTGTTGAAGGATTGTAAAATCATTTAATTTCAAGAGACCAGAAGTAGCAAATTATAAAATACAAAAATCATGGATGCTATATCTGAGTGAGGTATAATCTAATTTATTAATACTTCTCTTCTAATCATATCCATTAATTTCCCTTCGTTTTGCTTATAAATTATAGCATGATACGTTATTGATGATTGAAGTTTAATTCAATAATTAGTATATGAACTTGTCAATTGTGTTTCATAGTTAATTTAATGCGCAAATTTGAGTAACTTTTTGTATATTCTACATATTTGCTGAATTGGTGATTGCACGATCTTGAAAAGTTTTTCTTCATTTGTTCCGGTTCTGTACATTATAGTGTTTCATATTATATATGGGCCACAAGGCTTTCTACTAACCACTGGGCGGTGATCTTGAAATTCTACATCTGAGTGCTCAATTCAATTTGATCCTTGGCTTCGGACTGAGACTTACAATATTCTAGCACTTACTGGATTATATATTTGAATGTTCTATATTCATCAAAATGCGCTGCATTTTCGGGAAGGCCGTGAGAAATCTATTTTTCTGGGCACATGTATTTTATGAAATTTCTGCATTTCCACGTTTCTTGTAGAAGCTTCTTTTTGGTTGGGACTTCGGTCCCCCACTTGATTTCCAGGGTTTATTAACCCCGCACACGTGGGGTGTTGAAGGCCACAAGTAGCAGAAAAGCAGAAAAAGACAAATATTGGAGCTAACCGGCCGCCTAGTGCACATGAATATTAACTTTAATTTTTACATTACCGCACAAGTATGCAATAATCACAAAGTGACCCTCCTCGTGGATTGGACGAGAGTGACGATAGGGAAATAATTTTTGTAATTGGTGCAGTGATGAAGCCCAAGGTTCTCTGACAAATATATATATATATATATCAAGAGGTAATTGATAGACAGTATTAATAGTAGTTTAAATAATTAATTGATATTTGGCATACAATTATTCTAAGGTTTAAACACATTTAATGTTTTTATTTATATTTTTAATAATATCATAAATGAGAAATATTAATTTTAATAATAATAATTAATGATTAATAATAACTCTTAGTGTCTATCTAAAAATTGCATAAAACAACCAAACAAGTAAATTTACAATAAATACCATTAATTATAATGGAAAAAAGCTTAACTTGATTAATAACAAAAGGAATATATATATATATCATGAAACTATAAATTTAAAATATTTACTCTAAATTCCAATTATTATTCTAACTTTATCTAATAGTTATAAAGAAAATAATTTAAAAATAAAATTCTCCTTTAATGAAAAGAGAGAATAAGTGAAACACATATTTACTTCTTTTTTTCATTTTTAAGTATTGTTTAAACTTAGTGCATAGGGATTAAGAAATACAATCAATGACTCAAAATTTAGAAGAAATAAGTTGCACTCCCTCCATTTCTTTTTAAGTATTAATTTAATGTACAAAGATTAAGGAAGATGATAAACAACCTTAATTTTAAAAGAGATAAGTTATAATTTATTAATATAATTTATTAATATATTCTATAGTAAGTGTTAATTAATAAGTATAGTTATTGAGTATTTATTGAGATCATAAGGGTAATATATTTGAAAGAAGACAATAAATGCATTCTTGAATTCCTAAAATGATAGGTAAATAAGAATAATTTTTTTCTATAACGACATTTAAAAAGGAATAATAATTTACTAATATATCCTCTATTAAAACTCAATTGATAAGTAAAATTATTATATATTTATTTAAATAGTAAGAGTAATATTTGAAAAAAAAAACAACAAATGCAGTTTTAGTTTCCTAAGATGACAAATAAATAGGAACAAAATTTTTTTCTCTAAAATGACATTTAAAAAAGAATGAAGTAAGTATTACATTTCTTTTTCTGACAATAATAAAGTTAATACGAAGTCATAAATAATTTTATTTCAATGGTGTTTGATTTTAAGGTAGAAATGGGCTAAGCTTGTTTTATTTTACAAATGGGTTAGGTCATATTATTTAAAGCCTAACCTATTAGTATATCAAGTTGGCCTATATTTTTATATATTATATTATATATGATATTTTGAAAATTATTTTATATATACTTTAAAAAGTATATGAAAAATTTTAACACATATTTGTTCTCTTAATTTTAGTTTATATAATAATTATTTTAATAATTAATTTAAAATTATTATTATGATATTTATATTTATTTTCATATATAATTATTATTCAATTCATATTCTAGTTAATTTATTTAAATTATTACTATTTCTTATACGATATGTGAGTCCAAATTCCTGGTCTTGATGAAAGAGTAAGAATAATTGTTAGAAGATATTTCAAAAAATCTATAATGAAATTAGCAACATGGTTTACCCTTTTTTTTTTTATCGGTACTCAATAACTCAACCTTACACTAGCTTATTAATGGTGATTAAATAAGTAAAGAATATTTAAACCTTTTCTGACTCAAACATCTATTAAGAAAACCCTATTTTTTTTTGGTAAATCTTTCTATTGAGAATAATCATGAAATAAAAAAGCCAGACCCTTTGAAAATATGATAAACAAGTAACAACATTTTTGTGTTGCTTTGCAAAAGATATATTGAGTTTGGAGATATTAAATTAATTGAAATACAAGGTGTATTAATAAGAAATCTAAACTTTTTGAATATGTTAGTAATGTATACTAAGCTCTTTTGTAATTAATCTTAAAATTTTTTAACGTAAATTTATTGATTTTATTAAATTTAAGCATTAAGACGATAAATTAAATAAATTATGATATATAATATATATATTCTTTTCATTATTAATCTAGTTAAGCTTTTCTCCATTATAATTAATGGCATTTATTGTAAATTTACTTGTTTGGTTGTTTTAGGCAATTTTTAAATAGATGCTAACAACAGCTTTAGAATTATTATTAAGTATTAACTATTTTTTTAATTAATCATGTTTAATATTATATTTTTATTTTTATTTTTATTTTTAACAATATAATAAATAATATAATTAATATTAAAATAATATTTAATGTTAAGTTTTTATTTAAATAATTTATTATTATTAAAATTAATATTTCTCATTTACTATATTATTAAAAAAATAAATAAAAATGTTAAATACATTTAAACCTTAAAATAATTATGTGAGAAATATTAATTAATTATTTAAACTGCTATTAATATTGTCTATCAATTATCTCTTGATATATATATATATATATATATATATATTGGTCAAAGAGCCTTGGGCTTCGTTACTACACCAACTACAAAAATTGTTTCCCTACTGTCACCGTCATCCAGTCCAGAACAAGGCTAATTTTGTAATTATTGCATACTTGTGCGCTCACGTGAAAATGAAAGTTAATGTCCACATGCACCAGGTGACCGGTGATATTCGTGATTGGTCTTTTTCTACTTTTCTACTAATTGTGATCTTTAACACCCCACGTGTCCGGGGTTAATAAACCCTGAAAATCAAGTGGGGGATCGAAGTCCTGCCCTTTTTGCCTATGCACATGTGTTCAAATATGATTGGTGCTTTCATTTGTATATATGAGATTTGTTGTAGGATGCATATATGAGTTAACCCTGCATGTTTTGTATTCATATTACGCATTGGAATAGAAAGGCACATCTACATTCTTGTGTCCAGAAGATGCGGAAAATTTTCGAAAAGGTGCAACACCGCGTGAAAATATCCTTTTTTTTTTCAAAAAGAAAAATTAAGTCCAAGGTTTGCATTTTGTCACAAAATTTTTGAAAAAATTTTGAGTTTTGAAAATTCAACAAAATTATTGTTGAAAATTCGAAATTTTGGATAATTTTGGATTCGAAAATGTTGAGTTTGTTACCCAAAGAAAATGGGGCAGTACTGATTTTGTATCTATTTTAAAATTAAAAAAATTACAATTTTAACAAATCTTAAATGGATTAGTTTTAAAACTTTTTTTTGTTAGATTAAGTGCAAAAATCATATTTAGGAGTGAAAGGGATCATTTGAAAGTTGAAAATATCCAAGTATTTCTCGAAAAATATCGTAAATATATCGCAAATTTTTTGGAAACTCTGAAATAAAATTTTAATGCATTTTTGGTTGATATATTGAATAGTTCAGTTACTAAAACAAATTTAGAGTAAAAATCATGTGGAAAATTACACAAAATGACCTGAAATGGTTTGGAAGCTTGTAAGGGATAATCAGGTCAATTTGACCCAAGTTGCAAACCTGTTGAATAAAGCGGATTAACAATAGTATTTTGCATATGACTAAAGGTGTACATGGGCTGAGTCGGGTGGGTTTTGGGTCGGGTTATCCGCGTCAAATCATATAAAATTGAAGTCCGAACTCGATCCGTTTATGTTTAAAAAAATTTAGCTCGACCCAATTCGAATTTTAAATTAAAAAGCCCGAAACCCGGCTCGAAAGTCCGAAAACATAAATTTTTTTATTTTTTAATAAAAAATATATATTTAAAAAGATAATATGATATTTAAATATATAAAATATTTAATTATGTTAAATTAATATTTTTTATATTAAAATAATTAGATATAATTATATTTTCTAATATATAATTATATTATTAAAAATAAATTATTATAATCGGATCGGGCCGGGCCTATCAAGCTTTTTTGCTTTAGTCTGAGTCCTGTCCAATTATTAATTGGGTCATAAAAAAAATTCCATCAAATTTATAAAGCCAAAAAAAGAGTTCAAATACTCTATTTTTTCGGACCGGCCTTATCGGGTCTGGCGGGTCGCCCGACTCATATACACCTCTACATGTGACGCCCATGCATGCTAACAATGTGCGGACACAGTGTGTAGGCTAACAATGCGTGGACATAGTGTGTACAGTCCATGGGCCACCCTTCTAGTGGTTTTTCATTACAATGATTACATAATTATAATTATAGAAATTTTTTAAGATGGAATTAAAATTTATTTTATTAATTTTTATCTATTTTATTTAAATATGTATTTAAACATACTTTGAGCCAAAATTTTTACTAAGTAATTACTATCTTATAAGCTACAATGTGTAATTTTTGTAATAATTTTGGACTATGTTTGGATGATGTAATAACTTTATATATTATTATGTTTAAATATAGGAATTGCAAAATAACTCATATTATGCTATTAAATTTTGTATAATTATGTACATGTTTATCAAGGATTAAATACAAAAAAATTTCTTTAAAATTAATTTAAAGGGAAATTGTTTTAATGTGCATTAAAGGAATTGCTATATTAATAATATTAAATACCCTTTTGGTATTATGTGATTAATATAGTTTATTGGTGATAATATGAATGTAAAATTATGATTTACATTCTTAAAATTTTTAAACATTCTATTAATATTATGTCAAGATCTAATTCAATTGTGATCGGTGCCGATTTTATTACCAATTTTCACAAACATTAATAATGTTTGCATTTTCTATCTAATAGGAGTTTCTAAATTATTAAGAGAACTCAAATCTTCTTACTTTAAAATTTTATGAAAAAATGGATAGAATTTCTCTTTTTTTTTTAATACTTTTTGAGGATCACACATCATAAAATGTAATACCTATATTAATTTTAGATATGATAGAAATCAACATACATATATTACTATATAAATATCAAATTTGTACATAAATAAATATTTTATAGTATTATATTTTAGTTACTTCCTTAGTGTGTTACAACATATTAAATTAAAAAAAATATATGCTTGAGAATATAGGCCACACATCACGTGAATAATTATTTAAAATAATGTATTAGGCAAATGTTCTCTCACCTGGTGAAACCAATTTACGAAATCCAGAATTCCTGTATTTATCTTTTGCTTCTTCACTGTTTTAATAATATACAATATTAAGCTTCCACCAAGGTTGCCATTGGCAACTTGGCCGACGATTAGAAGCTGTCTAGCGCCAGCAATCAAAAGCTCTCAGTCAGCTTCCTGTTCATGGCAGCACAATAAACAGTGTGACCGTTTCCTGCGATCCCCTTCCTGGCATCAATGACAAGTGAACAAGGCAGGTGGATGGCGTGATACCGGCGATCGATTATATGGTAGGGAGGCACGTGCACGGTGGAGAAAACTCCCAGCTGCAGCATCGCCACAAAGAAAAGTCGAGATCAACGCAAACCCATTCTGCCTTGTTCAACGATTTTCCTCAATCGAGACTTGAAGGATGGCATCCAGTGTTATCGATGGTCGAATGGCTGGCAACGAGACGACGGAGGAAGGTGATGCAACTCTTACAGCACGGCAGAAATAGAAATCGAAAGGAAGAAAGGAGAAGTTATGCTGCTGCTGTTTTAAGAAAGAGAACCGAAACAGAAAGAAAGGGGAGAGAAGAGAGCCCAGCCGTGAGCGGAAAGAGAGAGAGAGAGGCTATAAGAATATAAAAATGGAGAGAGAAAGAAGGTGGTGCGCGCGCGCGCGCGCTCACGAAGGGGGAAGAACCGTTAAAAAAAGAGTTATACTTAGAAAGAAAGTATAAACAACAAAGAAACTTTTTTTTATTAATATTAATTAAAAACCAACTATAAATTGTTGTGACATAGGAGCCACGTCAATCAGGTCAAAATAATCTCCTTAAATAATAATTTATTGAAAATAGAGTACATAAAGCAACCAAATAGTTTACGAGAAATAGATAAAAAAAAACATCTCATATGCAGATTAAAGAAGTTTATATATGGCCCAAAGTAAATGTTTAGACAATTGTACCTTAAGTTTGATGAGATTTCAATTTCTTTTGAATTCAACAAAAATAATACAAACTAGTGTATGCTAATGAGTGAAGGTAATCTTATAATCTTGGTTTTACATGCCTATAACATTTGCCTTACTAGTAATAATGTGAACATATTAACTAAGATACAACAATTTAAAATGAAAGACTTGAGAAATGTCTTCTTTGATTTGAGGCATGATAATTCATTATATTAGATCCTTAGGCAAACATAGGAAGTATTTTTTTTCAATATTATAATTTTAATGTATTATTTACTATAGAGCCAAAGAAAGTTAGATTTTTCTAAAATTAGCATCAATTTCCTTTAATATTGGAGCAAAATTAAATCACTTAAAAATCATATGTTAATTCCATTGAGATATCTAATAAAGAATAATTGGAGAATGATTATGTGCACTATTAAATAAACACAAGAGGATAAATAATACACTTCAATATCATAGAGAGTAAATCACATATGAGAAAAATTACATGAGAATTATATGTAATTTATCCAAATTATTTAGAAAAAATGCATCACTTTTGTTATATATTAGCACATTATTTTTTATTGACTCAATACACATAATTAAAATACACTTAATCTAACTCAATTATGATTTTTACTTATTCTTGTAGGATGTAATAAATACTATACACTAAATTGAATATACCTTTCCCTCCCCATTTCTCTGCTTAGGCATTCGCTATTAATAATATTGGGTATTTCAACAAAGAGACTTTGAAGCAAGGATGGTTCTTCTTGAGTATTCGGGTGTAAAAAAAAATTAAATATATCTTATTGGGAAAGAAAGTACAAGTAAAAAGTTAGGAAGAAGTGATGGACCTAAAAGTTTGGTCTAGCTACTTCTTCTCAGTTTTGTCCAATTCTAAGGGACCAATTTATGTGTTAGGTCCGACATTACTATTGCTATTCACTGAAATTAATGGGCTTGGACCATTTCCCAGAAGAGCTTCCGCCTGCTATTATCGGGACAGATTCCATGACAAATGCATTTATTTCTGCATGTAAATAATTCCTTATAAACCGTCCCTTTCTAAAAAAATGATAATAAAACCTAACAAATCTTTAACTTTATACTTTCTCCTTTTATATTATTTTATTTAGGTGAGTTCCAGACCCAGCCAGTGTTTTTGAGGATTTTGTAGCCACCTTATAGAGTAAGACGCCATTGTCTTAAAACCAAGATATAATTTGATATTATTCAATCTTTTCCTTAGTACCAATCCTGAGTTCGAGCACAAATTACACACCAATCAATTCTAAATTTGGGAGAATCATCTTCACTAAGAGTTTTTTTTTCCTATCAGATTATTCACTATTATCATTGAAATACTGTTTAAACAAAGATAAAAAAATAAATAAATGATAGAATTTAAATCCCCTTTCTTAAAATTATCAATTGATAATTTACCAACAAAATGTTACTCTATTGATCTCTTTTTATTACTTTTTTCGTGGTAAATAGGAATAAAGTTTAAACATAATTTTAACTATCTAATATTTAAAGCAATCATATTTTATTTCTTAAAAGAGGTATTTTATTTTGATCTCCTTAATATACAAATTTGAATTAAATTAAATCTAAATTATCAGCTTTTATCAAATTCAAGATAAAAACTCCTAATTTATACTTTAATCTTTAATACCATTCCAAACTGATAGTCACCGAAAAAAAATATTGATAAAACTTTATATCAATGTGTAATTTTAGAGACCAATGCAAACCCATTATGTCCTGTTCAATGATTTTCCTTAATCGGGACTTAAAGAATGGCATCCAGTGTTATCAATGGTCAAATGGCTGGCAACGAGACAATGGGGGGAGGTGATGCAACTCTTACAACACGATAGAAATAGAAATCAAAAGGAAGAAAAGAGAAGTTATGCTGCCACTGTTTTAAGATAGAGAATTGAAATAAAAAGAAAAGGGAGAGAAGAGAGTGGAAAGAGAGAGAAAGGCTATAAGAATATAAAAATGGAGAGAGAAAGAAGGTGATGGCTTTGTGTGTGCTAGAGAGAGGGGAGAGAACAACTAAAAAAAAAGAGTTACACTTAAAAAAGGTATAGATAATAATTTTTTTCATCAGTATTAATTAAAAACCCACTATAACTTGTTGTAACATAGGAGCTATATCAGTCAGAGGTTAAAACAATCTTCTTGAATAGTGATTTATTAAAAATAGAGTACATAAAGCAACCAAATAGCTTTCGAGAAATAGATAAAAAATATCTTATATGCAAATTAAAGAAGTTTATATATGGTCTAAAGCAAATATCTAGACATTTGTATCTTAAGTTTGATAAGATTACAACTTCCTTTGAATTCAAGGAAAATAATGCAAACTAGTATATGCTAATGAGTACAAGTAATCTTGTGATTTTAGTTTTACATGATGACAATATTTGCCTTACTAGTAATAATATGAACATATTAACTAAGATACAACAATTTAAAATGGAAGACTTGAGAAATGTCTCCTTTTATTTTAGGCATGATAATTCATTATATTAGATCCCTAGGCAAACATAGAAAGTATTAAAAAAATTCAACATATCAATATGCTCTTAAGCATCTTTAGCAATTTAAAAGGGTAAGATTTTCTCAAAGGCATAATGTCTTCAAAGTGATGAAGAAAGAGAAAAGATAAAAAAAATGTCTTATATGCATTAGTTGTAAATAGCTTGATGTGTGCTTAGATGGGTACACATCTTGATATAGTTTATACTATGGATATACTAAGAAGATACCTGAGTAATCCTAATTAGAGATATTAGATCATTACTAAAAGAGTTGTTAGGTACTTACAAGATATAAAAGATTACATGCTAACCTATAGACGATTTCAAAGTTACAGGCTACTTAGACTTAGATTTTGCTAATTGTCTAGATGATCATAAATCCACATGTGGGTAGATCTATATGATGGCAGGAAGAACTATGTTATGGAAAAGTGTTAAATGAACATTTATAGTAGTCTTCACTATAAAAGTAAAATGCGTCACATGATATGAATATGCTCATGAAACTATATGATTAAGGAATTTCATTCTTAACCATTTACTGTGATAGTAGTAAGTGTAGTTGGAATCGTTTGATTCTCGATTGGAATTACAAGATTTGATACGAAACAAATAAAAAATAATGCAAATATGTGAATGAATCATTTATGCCTTTGAATCATTGTAATTTAGTCATGAATCGTGTATGAACTGCATAAATTGACACTTTAAATTGAATTGAAGCTTTAAATCAATTGAGCTTTTATTTTTTTATTGAAAGATGAATCAACAAAGTAGAAAAGCTAGAGATTTCCAGCAAAACAGGTCATAAATAAGACCCAAGTTGGGTTCTACATGACCTAATCCATAAAATAAGCCTAGATTTCAAATTTTTTTAATTTTTTAGAAAACCTTAACAAAAATTCACATAAAGCCCTTCTAAATGTTTTTAACTCTCATCCACCTTATTAAAAACCTTATTTTTAGTTATCAATCCATTAATAATGTGCCATACGTAACCCTATTACAGTACCTAACCTTTTAATATTTATTTTACCTTCAACGGTCATAACCCCACCACTTTCACCTCTTCCATTATTTTAATATAATGGTCCTAAATTCCCAATCTTCTTTTCAAGAAGAGATAAAAAAGTTGTAGAAAAGATAAGGAAATTTGAATATGATGTATCTTTGTCTCTAAAGTGGAATTTCTTCGAAGATACAAAAATAAAGACTTTTCAAGTTTAAATATATATAGCTTTATTGCAATAGAAAAAATATTCTTGTTTAATTAATTTTTTGGAATTTGAAAAATACAAAAATAAGTTTTAAAAAGGATGTAAAAAATATGTGATATGGGACCATTGTATGAACGTGGAAAAGGCAAATAAAATGAAAATAAAATACAAATATTGTAAGAAAGAATTTTAGGGAAGAGTATTTAGCATTAAGCATCATCTTATAGGTTCAAACAAAAATGTTGCTCCATGTGTAAATGTTCTAGTTGATGTGAGAGCAATCTTTGTTAAAATTTTGGAAGAAAAAATTCATTTAAAAAATGAAACATTAGAGGTGAAGAAATCTTTGAAGATGTAATACTTGTAGGCACACAAGATAATAATATTACCAAAAATGGGAAAATGAATTTGTTTGTTACCAAAGGAAAAAGAGGGTCTTCTAATTCTAAACAAAAGACAATGAATGAAATGTTAAAAGATAGGGAGACGATGATTGGAGATATTTGTAGATGCATATATGATAATATTTTGCCAAGTAGTTTGGTAAGGAGTCCATTATTTAAGAAGATATTGAAATATATTAGCGATTATAGCAAAGGCTTAAACCCCTTTACTTATCATAAGGTAAGGGAGTCTTACTTGAAGAAAGAAATTAAAAATATTAAAGCAAGCTTAGAAATATACAAAATTGAATGGAAAAAAATGGTTATACTTTGATGTATGATGGATGGACAGATATGAAAAAGGAAGTCACTTACTATCTTTCTTATTAATAGTCAAAATGAAATTATTTTCCTAGAGTCCATTGACACTAGTGGTATAATCAAGGATGCCACAAAAATGTTTAAGTTAGTAGATGGTGTTGTAGAAGAGAGTGGAGAAAAAACTATGGTGCAAGTGGTGATAGATAGTGCCTTAACTCTTGTAACCACTGATCACAAGCTAGAAGAAAAAAAAATAAAATTATTTTGATCTCTATGTGTGGCTTATTGCATTGATTTAATTCTTGAAGATATTGGCAAGCTTTCAATTTTTCATGATACTATTTCTAAAGCCAAGCATGTCACAATTTTCATTTATAGGCATGCTTAGGTGTTTAGTTTGTATAGAAAGTATTCTAAGGATCAAAAGTTAGCTAGGTTGGCAATTACAAGATTTGCAACAGCTTACCTTACTTTGAAATGCATGATAAATGGACAATGTGATCTCACATCTATGTTTGCATCAAGATTATGGGCTACTAGTTCATATACAACTAGATAAGAAGGCAAAGGTATAATAGAGATTGTCTTGACAGATAAGAGGTGTTGGAATTCTATCCTTTATTGCTTAAAAGTGTGTAACTCCACTTGTTAATGTGTTAAGACTTATAAATGGTAACTTAAAACTGGCTATGCTATACATTTATGAAGTAATAGATAGAGCCAAAGAGTAAATAGCTACAAATCTTGATAATAAGGAGGAAAGGTATAAAAAGGTGTAGAAAATTTTTAATACTCATTAGAACTTACAATTTCATAGAAATCTCCATACAGTGGCTTATTTTCTTAATCCCTAGTAAGTCACATAAAAAATTTAGATTTAATACCATTTTTTTATTTTTTAGAAATCTTTATTTAACTTATTAGGTACCATTATGACTCTAACTTCAATGCGGATAATGAAGTAAGGTTAGGTTTATACACCACATTTGATAGAATGTTTCCTAGCATAAAAGAAAGACTTTAAATTGATGAACAAATTTAAAAATTCACAAGAACCTAAGGACTTTTTGAAATGAGTACAACAATAGTAACTCAAGATTGAAAGCAATCGAGTGATGAATTGTAATTATAATTGATCAAAGTTAATTTTTGGTTTATGATTTGTGTTTTTTCTAATTGACATATAACTTATTTTTAACTTTTTCATAACTTTTTGGTGGGAATTATTTGGTGAAGAATGCAAGGAATTACAAACTTTAGTTATAAGAGTCTTAAGTCTCACTTGTAATGCTACAGGATGTGAAAGAAATTAAAGCACATTTGACCAAGTGCATTTAAAGAAAAGAAATCATTTAACATAACAAAAATTGAATGCACTTGTGTACATCAAATATAATTTTCAGCTTGAAATGAGACAAAAGATAATAGAGGAAAGGGTAGACACTTATGATCCTATTTGTTTATCAAATATAGAAGCAGATGATGAGTGGATTGTTGAAAAAAGGAATCCTTACTTATCGAAAGACAATTCTTGGATAGATGTTTATGAAAACTTCAACCTTGATGAAGAAGCTCCTAGTAATAGAAAAGGAAGAAGCGCTATTTTGTCTAACATATTTATTTTAATTAGTTAATATGTAAGAATCAATGGGCTAATGAAAAACCTTATTTCTTATTATAAGACCAAGGAACTTAAATGCTATTACAAATAAGAAAGCAAAGGGAAAATCTATTATTCAAGTTGAAAAGGAGGAAGAGGATGCTTGTGATGTTGAAGTAATGGAAAAGAAAATTGGAGAAGAGAGTATAAGACTAGATGATAATGATGAAGACAATATTGAAGTTGTTGACGTTGATGATGAAGACATAGATGATGATATCGATGATAATGAAATTAAAGAGGAGGGAAATGAAGAAGAAAAAAATTGAAGCTTCACTATTATGTTATTTGTTGGTATATTAAGTTTGTTTTGAATCTATATGATTTAACACTTTTGAAACTTCACATTTATAATTTTAAGCTTATGATATTAGACAAGTATTATATTTCTTAACTTCAATTTATGATTTTTCATTACCAATGCTTAAATTTTGTTATACATAGGATAATATATATACCATTTTTATATGTTTAGTGAATCTTACCGATTCACGATTTGTTTAATTCATGATTCAAAATTTTAACAAATCAATTTACGATTTGATAACAGCGATAGTAGTGTTGTTATAATCTTCTCTCTAAATAATAAAAGTTTTACCTATACAAAGCACTTCAATGCAAAGTACTAGTTTGTGAGAGAGTGAAGATACGTGAGCATATTATTTGTATTAAGCTTATTTTCATGGATTATATGTTAATGGATCCATTAACCAAAGGCTTAACAATTGAAATGAATCATGATCATGTAAACAATATAGGTCTATCTAATCCTTTTGATGTTCTCGATTAGTGGGAGTTTTGATTTAATTATTTTAAGTTTGTTGTTTATCTTAATATATGTTTAAATGAAATATTTATGGTGTTATCATATATTTTATGCACATTTTGGATTATGTCATATTATTAGATATATTTAGATTACATCTCATTATGATGTTGTAAATATTGATTCTTATTAGGTATTCTGGGCAAATGCTTGGGTTATTGTATGAAAATTTACATATAATCACATTTAAAGTTACATAAATCTTATTATGTACATTTTAAGTTAATATTCCTATCAAATAATAATTATTTTAGTTACCAAGGTATACGTATACAATGTGCTTGATATTAACATCATTTTCAAATATAATATATTGCATTATTGGATGCTTATAATTTTAATTTAGACCTATAAGTGTAGCAGTACCATTTTGATATTGATATTAATTTAAAGTGGCCACTATTCATGAATTATATGGATTCAAGTAGAAGATTGTTGAATTTTTTCAATTTGAATCACACTATAATTTGTAGATAATAATTAATGTTGATATGTTTAGTTCAAATCTGTGACTAAAGTTATAGGTTTTAATTGGTATTTAAACCTTATAATAAATAGGATTTATAACCCAATTAACCTAATAAATAGGCTTCTACTTCTTTAATCTAATATACAGATTGCATTTGTTTTATCAGCAGTGGTAAAAAGATAAATCTCTCTCTTAGAGAAAAGGTGTGAGCTTTAGTGAAGGGAGAATTCTTGTTTATCCTTTTGTTTGTATTTGTGTTTTCAAGGAGTGATTTTGGAATTGAATTGTTCAAGGATTGCAAAACCATCTAATTTCAAGAGACCAAAGGCAGCTAATTATAAAATGCAAAAGTGACGGATGCTATATTTGAGTTAGGTATAATCTAATTTATTAATGCTTCTCTTCCAATTATATTCATTGATTTCCTTTCGTTCTACTTATAAATTATACTATGATACACAATTGATGATTTGAAAAAAAATGAAGTTTATAAAATTTAATTAAACATTAAATTGCATAAATTAAAAGCTTAGTGTATTAATTGTACTTTCCAGAGTGTAAGCAAATGTAAGCATATTTCCTTGAAAGGAATATTATGCACTTGCTTAATTGATTGATTGGCTTTGGATACAAAAATGAGTCATATATTTAGGAGAAATTCTTAAAATGTTTCGACAATAACTGTGTTATTACTCTCAGTTGATGAATATTAATTATTAATTTTATTATTCATTTATTAATTTCGTAGCATTCACATGCATTAAAAATTTAAATTCTCTATTTTTGAAATATTGAAAGTAAAAATGTATAATAATTATCCTTCATTTATTAATTAAAATAATTAACCTTCTTAATTTAGAATGAATTTATTATAATGAAACAATTGTTTGTGTTGCAAATTATATATGTACCGCCTGTAGAAATGGTGCTATAATATACGGAATTGTAAAGATTATCGTTGGCTATAATAAGTGTTTTTTTTTTATATATCTTTTTTTAATGACGGTTTTGATGCTATTTTCTGCAGGCACGCCGAGAAATCGGTTATTTGTCTATGCATTGAGTAGGACTGTCATTGTAATAAAAAGTTGGCTAAAATACCGCCGCTCTGGTGGTGTAATAATATTTGATTCGATATTATTTTAAATTTTTCATTTTTTTTATATTTGAGTTTCAATTTAAGACTTTATATATATATATATATATATATATATATTGAGTAGTTTGTGTTTAATCCAATATTTAATTATTATTAATTTATAATTATTTCTTATTTAAGTTTTTTTATTAAAATTAAGTTTTTATATTAGAATTGGGTTGCGATTTCTTCCCAGGTAAGATGAGTACTTATAAAATTAGGACTTTGCTACAGTATTTTCTAGGGATTTCAAACCCTAAGTGATATGACACAAGACATGTCATTGGATGAGATTACTAAAGTTTTTAATAGTCTCATCTAATAACTTTTATTATACCACATCACTCAGAATTTAGAAATCCTGAAGGTACTTTAGAATTTTTCATAAAATTATTTGAGAACTTTATAGAGATTTAAGAGAGATATAGGAATAGTGATTAAAAAGTTGTAAGATCACAAATAAGAATCTTTAACATATTATCTCATAATCTTTTAATGATATAATAGATTTTTTTTCATCTATATTTTTTTTCTAAAATTTGAGATTCTCTACATTAAACTATTCTTGTATTCTATTTTACTATTTTAATTGATTTAATTATTTGATATTTATTTGTTTAGAGATGGTGATATTTTTCCCAACAAGCAGATTATTATACCTATCCTTACCCAAAAAATAAAAATAACAATAAAAAGAATTTTTGACTAAAATGTTATTAAAAAAAGGGTTTCTTTGTAAAATGCAAGCCAAGTATAAGAGGTGGGGAGTAATTTTACAAACAAGAAGAAATTAAGTATAATTATCCGAAACTTTGAGGGAGACAATTGTGGTTAACTCTATTTATTAAATATTCTTAATGAATTGTGAATTTGTGATCCATTTTGTCTTTTTTTAGTGGGAGTTGTAACAAAGAAAGACAGATTCTTTTGGTAGGTGCATTAAAAAAAAAAAAGAAACGAGGAGACACAGTCCATTCTTAATCAAGTCGCCTTTTACCTAAAAGTACACGTCATCAATGTTAAAATGGATTTCTCTAGTTACCCAAGAAAATGTATGTGTGATTAACAAAGGAAAACTTCATTGACACGACATCATCATTACTGCTTTTGCCCAGGTTAAACTGTCAAAAGTTTCCATCATAAATCCGTATTAACCTAACGCCATAGTTAAGAAATAATTTTAAAATTTTTGTTATGTCATTTATATGTATGTTAATAAAAGAATAATATATCATTCATATAATATATGATTAAAAAATAATAAATAAAGAGAAATGTAAATTCTATTTTAAAATGAAGGGACGTTACTTTTATCAATTTTTTTATATTTAATATTAAATAAAAATATTTTCTCTTATCTAATATTTTATAACTATCTTTTTATACAAAATAGATTTAAATTCTATTTTGGTCTCAATAAAATTAACTTTGTATTAATTTAGTCTTTTAATTAAAATTTATATCAATATATTCCTATAAAATTAATTTTATTTTAAATTTTAATCTTTCCATAGATGAGATGGAGTGAATGAATTACTGAATAGATGAATTAAAATTTAATATGAAATTAATTATATAAAAATTAAATTAATACAAACTCAACCTTATAAGAATTAAAATAAAGTTTTAGTCTACAAAACATTTTCCATCAAAACTAATTTAGTCACTATGCTTTCATGCTTTATACATGACATGACACCTCTTTTCATAGACTAATATCACATAGCATCTAACCCATGACTGACTTTATTTTGGAGGCCTTTCCCAGAGGCCACAGCTTTCTCACACAATGTTCTGTGCCATATTACCTTTCTGCTGGTTTAGATTTCTGATTTCAGTTCATGCTATGAGAATATAGCTATGCAGGAATTTTGATTTAGACCTAAGGCAGCATGAGAAAGAAAGATATATGAGTATGGAATCCATATCCAGCATGAGAAGGAAAGATAAAAGGATTTCACCTTGTTCCAAATGCATATTATACTTGTAATCTTGCACGCAGTGATGCTCTAAAGAATTTCTCCTTGGTCCAAATGCATATTAAATATACTTGCTATCTTGCAAACGGTGTGACTCTAATTTTCTGTCAAGGGAGGATTGGAGGACTGACAGAGACAATTATCTCTCATTTGACACCATAAAAAAATTAAAATTCAAATCATTTAGGAAATATACTTGCTATCTTGCAAACGGTGTGGCTCTATTTTTCTGTCAAGAGAGGATTGGAGGACTGACAGAGACAATTATCTCTCATTTGATACCATAAAAAAATTAAAATTCAATTCATTTAGAAAAGGATTCAAGTCTGAAATTGCATATGAATCAATTTCTAAATAAATTGAATTATAGTTTTTTCATGGTTCCAAACAATAGGTGAAGGTGTTCTTCACAAAAAAAGCATTAAACAGAAAAGGGGCCTTGCTATCTACATAAACTTTCCTGTTATTAACTGTTTCTCTACTATCCACAAAAAACTGGCTTTACCAAAAGGGAGATCTATGTTTCTGTTTACAGTAATATATATATATATATAGAGAGAGAGAGAGAGAGAGAGAGAGAGAGACGTGCGCGTGCACACACACAAAGGACTCAATCTGAAAAGCATAGTTCTTTAAAAAAAAAAGGAAGAAACAAACTATATTCCACGTATATATTGGTATAGTGCAAAAGAAGTGGAAGCAAAACTGATCCAAAAAGAGGAAACAATGCAGTCGTGGTTCTATCTCCCAACCACCATTGTAACTGTCAAATCATTTGAGGCATCAAGGCCATCTGCATAAAACTGGTCTCTATCTGGAGATCTCCTCATGGAAGTGAGTGTAGGTTGTCTAGGCCATGGAAGAGTAGTTGCTTCACTTTCTAGCATCAACACCACAGATGACATGTTTGGCCTATGAGCTGCAGAATCTTGCACACAGAGCATCCCAACATGCATGCATCTCAAAGCTTCTCTTTTAGGGGTTGAATCTCGAATTGAAGGATCGACCAGCTCCATTGCTCTGTTTTCATTCCAAAGATGCCAAGCCTACACAAATTCCACCATAAATCATTAGCCTTGGAAAAAGTATATAACACTTGAGTTTTTTATACTGATTAATAAGGGGGCAGGTCTGACAAGTAGGCTAGTGAATAAGTGGGATCAATTTATCTTGGATAGTGACAACACCAAAGATTGTGAACATACTTGGGCGCATCATTCTATTTAGGTTTTGGTGCCACTATGGATTAAGGATAATGCCTCTCTCTATAGTAGAAGTCACTATCGTTTGGCAAAAATTCGCTAACATGAAATAAAATGGTTGTAAAAGTAGCATTAATGCAAGTAACATTACTTTATAAATTGAACACAAATAAGAATTACTTACATGTCCTATGAGACTTGAGTCTTCTGATTGGCGAAAGCTAGTGTTCCTCCGACCACTAATAATCTCTAGTAATAATACACCAAAACTATACACATCAGATTTTACTGAAAATAGGCCTTCCATTGCGTATTCTGGGGACATATAGCCACTGCAGATATACAAAAATTTTTATATATTAGTCTAATTCTGTGTAAGGTTGGATGGTGCAAGTTTTGGTTTACAAGCAAAATGAAAGCATACTATGTCCCGACCACCCTGCTTGTATTGGCTTCATTCTGGTTTCCCCCAAATATCCTAGCCAAACCAAAGTCTGAGATTTTTGGATTCATATTTTCATCCAACAAAATGTTGCTTGCTTTAAGATCTCGATGAATTATTCTAAGTCTTGAATCTCGGTGCAAATACAGCAGCCCTCTTGCAACTCCTTCAATGATTGAGAAGCGCTTCTTCCAGTCTAACAGTATTTGCCTGGTTGGATCTGCATAATATTTACATATATGCAAGAATCTTTATCAGTACAGTCAATTTGTTTTGACTATATATGGTCAGTCAAATTTCATGATTTGTCAGGTGCGATGAGGCAGAAAGAATCAATTATCAGGATTGAATACGGAGAAACAGACCGAATAAAAAGCAGTCCAAGCTTTTATTTGGCATGTATTCATATACCAGCAACTTCTCATCCCCTTGAATGGAACATCCCATAAGCCTAACCAGATTTCTGTGTTGCAGTTTGGCTATTAACATCATCTCATTCTTGAACTCCTCTAGACCTTGGCCAGATCGTTTCGATAGCCTCTTGACAGCTATTTCTTCTCCTCCACGAAGCTTTCCCTAATAATGGAATTAATCAAATTTCCACTAAGATCCTTAATTTTTAGACAAATAGTTTTCATTAAACTTTTGTCACATTGTATTACTTAGCAAGCATAATAGGAGCATTTACCTTGTAAACAGGACCAAATCCACCTTGCCCAAGCTTATTTTCCTCTGAGAAATTGTTTGTGGCTATTGACATGCAAGTAAAATTGAATAAAGGCAATTCTGGTCCACTCATTTGACCTCCTTCTGTGATAATACCATCAGCTGATCCAGAAAACTCTGTCGAAAATTCTATACTTTTGCTTGGCTCAAAGATTGGTACATCGTCATTCTTGCAACACGAGCCTGAACCTGTTGGCAAAACTAGAAAGGAACATAGAAACACAGTTACACAAAGGAGTTAATGTCAAGAGAAAACTACGCAAGTCCCAATCCTTCTATCAGAGAAACTATTAAAGAATATTTTAATTACCTTTGAATTTTCCCTTGAACCTCTTTATCAGCCATGCACAAATTGCCAGGCAAACTAACCCAACCACAACAACCGATAATATCACAACTTTGATCCTTTTTCTCCCATCACCTGCATTTTCAGATATAGAAGTCACACTGTAATTAGAACCTGACCATCATAGAAGCCTGTGAGAATTTATGCTTGTCATCATCTACATAAATAATAAAATGAACGTCGGAGAAAAATCTGTGCATGGAATGATAGTTAAATACCAGAGCCTATCACAACACCTTTTTTTTCCCCAGAATCTGAAGAAAATTATTTTCTTTCAGATTAAAAATCCCTATAAAGATTAGTAATTTGAACTTTTATCTCCATAACCATCTAGGAAATTCATGATCCTAATTATCTTAATTTTCATAGGAGAAACAAAGTATAATGAGGGTTGATCTACCAAAAGATTTCTCCATTATGCAAGTGATTTTCTCTCTGTCGTAGTATAAGTTTTTAGAGAAATTCTCAATGACTTGAAAATCATAAATTTAAGACTTATCAATTGAACAAAGACAATTGAATTTTGTTAATTTACCTAGATCAGAATGAGCAAGACGGATGTAGAGTTTATTTCCTCCATTTTCAAAGTGCTGAATATCCACTAAATCCCCATACCACATCATGCAGCCAATTCCAGTAACATACGCACATGCAGTACAAGAAACATTCTGAAAACAAGCGCTTTGACAATCCTCAATCCTAGTGGAACTTGTCAAATGCGCAAAATCTGGCAATTTCATGCATTTTCTCGCCAAGAAACCGTCTTCCCCAACATCTTCTTCCATGCCAGAACTACTGTTCCTCTCAGCCTTCAAAGGGGTTTTCCTTTTACACCCACCTGACCAATTCCCATTATTCCACTGATCCAAGTGTTTCGGTTCAAACCCTTTCAGGCAACTACATATAGGAGAATTTGATGAATCACAAACTGCATAACTCCCACACTTGTTATAGAGCTCACAATCCCTATAAGGCTCCCATTGTATGGGACTCCAACTCTTTTCCCCTTCATTCCACTTGAATTGCTTTTCATAGCCATCCCATGTTACCAAAAACCTCACCTTGTCAGAACTGTTCAATGGGGAAAATGAAATATACCGACTTCCCTTCTCATCAACATCAGAAAGCCTAAACCCATAAAGATAAGTGCTAGTCATATTTGACACACCAGTAAAAATCCTACCATCCCAATACCCACTTCTCCATCTTCTCTTTTTTCCTTCCCAAATCACTATTTGTGGTGATGCCTTAGGATCGACCCCCATTATGTAATATCCAGGTGAAGGATCAGTTTCAGATTTCCATGAATGAAAGGCATGAAATTCCCCCAATTGAGAATCTACCCGAACCTTCATACCTGGAAGAAATGTATCAGTTGGATGATCAAAACTGCTCCAATGCTTAATTCTTTCATCATTCTTATCTTGAATAACAAGTTCTCCAGTATCATGGAGCAAAGCCATTGAGCTAGTGCTGCTGTTCAGTGGAATTGAAGCATTGCTGCACCAGACTTGTTTGCCATATTCATCGACAATTACTAAATTGCCATCAGCTCCAATGGTTATCGATCCTCCATTGCCTGAAATGGGGTTTTCTCTATTTGCAACCCATATAACTGGGGTCCCCGGGATGTTATAGTACCAAATCCCAACATACCTCAATGTGTTATTCTCTGGGTCTAAGTTGAAGAAACCCAGTTCAAAGTTCAGGTCATTTGAGACCAGAGTGCGACCATCTTTGATCAATATGTCTTGTGTGATTGAATTGGCTGCATGTAAAAACAAAGGAAGAAAAAAGAGAATGATGAACAAGAACAGAAAAATTATAGCTTTATTTCTCATAATCATGCCCATAATCTTAGAGTGAGAGAAGATTACAGGAATGATTCACTCACAGAAATTGTATTAGCATTGAAAGAATTTGCAGATAAGAAAGGTCAGAAATAATCAAAAGAAGCAGCTTCAAAGCAGCCCACTAATGTTTTTGCTGACGAAAAAACAAGTGTGAGGCTGCTGAAATGTAGCAAAAGAAGAAGAGGAAGGAAGGAAGGAATCTAAGAATTTGACCAGTTTAGGTGGTGATCGGTGTTGTAGGCTTGAAGTTTCGATGAGACACGTTGTTTGGTGAAAAATATAGGAGAAAATTGAATCCTGGTTGTATGTCAATGACACGCTATGAGATTGGAGAATGGAAATGGCCCGTGGAAAATAACCATGTTTCAACATCAATGCTGCACTTCATTTTTATTACGGTTGTCTGTTTTTAATAACCATCTATAATGACTTTAAATTAATAACTTTCACTGATTTCAATTATTTATATTTTAAAAAATATTTATTAAATTATGTAAACGAAATTACTCAATATTACTCCCTTTTTTCATTATTTACCGTAATTTTAAAAAATTATTCTTTTTAACTGTTATTTCAAATTTTTAATAAAATATTAAATATTTTTTAATTTTATCCTTTTTCAATAATAAATATTTCATTATTCTATACTCTTAATTCAATTGTATTTATTTTATTTTATTTATTTTTAACTGTCTTAAATTTTTTATATTAAAATTAATATTTAAAAATCTATTAAATATAAACAAATTAAATTATTTTTTAATATATATAAAATTAATTAATTATAATAAATAATTAAAAATAGAAGAAGTAGGAACTAAAATTTAGACTAAAAATATATTAAGTATATTGTAATTATAATTTTAATAATAATACCAACAAATAAATATATAATTAACTTTTGTATGCAAATATTGTTGATAGTGCACTTAAATTTATATTTGATGTTGCCCTTAAAATTATTTTGTAATCATGTTTTGAATTCGAATTTATAAGGGTCGTGTCAAGTGTCTTGCTACCCTCTTGCGATTAAAAAAAGAAATTATTTAGAAAATTTTAAAATTTAAAAGATTATGTTATGTGGATAATTAAATTTATTCTTATATTTATATATGAGTAAAACGATTTCTCTAATTTAAAAGGCTCAATCATAAAAAGTATAATATTTAAATTTTTTTCTATAATTTGAATATTTATTCATTTTTTTATTGATAGCTTGATTAATATTCGTGTTAAAATCACATCTTTAAGTATATAAATTGAATTGGTTTAGTCTTATTTAATTATATAAATTTATTTTTATTAACATAATAATATTTTAAAAATAATTATTTTTAATATAAAAATATTTAATTCAATATAAATTTAATTTTTATATATTTAAATATTTTTATTATCTATTTGAATATATATTTTTATATAAAAACTTTATATTTTACTTAAAATAACAATTAAATAAAGATAATTGATCTTTTAAACTGGATTTTGGATTATATATAATTTTAATTAAATTAAATTATATTAAAATTTTAAAAATTAAACAGAGCAAATATAAATTACTCTATATTATTTAATCATGTATGAAAAAAAATTCGACTCGAAGCCCGAGTCTCGACCAATCAACCCATAAATATCTGGTTTATCTTCGGAGGCAAACCTAAGTGCTTGCATGTCAAATCAATGGACTCATTAAAAGGTGTACCATATTAAATTAAAATAATTAAAGGCTTAATTCAGTGGTGTCATGACTAATCATTGACCAATGGTTCCCGCGGTGATGATATTTAGCTTTCCAGCTGATAGATGCATTATTGCTTGTATTTTATCACTATTTTCCATTCAATTTCTAATCTACTTCTTTTATGGGATTATTTTATATTTGAAATTTTATTCATTATTTTTTGTATCATTCCTGTGCTTTTTACTTTTCTACTTTTTATCCGATCGGTTTGAAGATGGAGTAATATTACTCTTTATATTTTTCATTCAATTTTTACTTAAATTTTAATATTTTAAAATTTTAAATTAGATGTTTATTATTTTAAAATAATCGAATACTTATTTTTTTTACTTATAATATGTATCCTTCCTCGGTTTCTGATTAAATTTCGCTAGTAATTTATATGTGTGGACAACCCATTGTTGATATATCTTACCAATTGTTGAACGAAAAATCTTATATCACCTGCATTAGTATATTAATTGATGATAAATAATATAAAAAATCAGTGTAAATATAATATTCAATTCCTTATTTATAGAAGTGATGATTATTTCATTCTTTAAATCTCTTAATTATATATCTCTATTGGTCCCTTATTTTTGTATTTATTTTCTTCCTCTTTCTTTTTATTGGTAACACTAATCCTATATTTGGATGTAGTGAAAAAAAAGTACAAAAAATTAGGTTAAAAAAAAGTGAAAGTGAGAAAAATATATAAAAAATACTTTTTCTACTTGTTGTTTAGATGCATAGAAAATAGATAAGGAGAAAATAATAAAAATATTAATTTTTATTTAATTTAATTGAAAAGTGAAAAAGAATAAAAGAAATAATTTTTTAAATGATAAAATTGCTCACATTTCAAGTTAACAAAGTTATTTAATAAACTTTACAAAAGGGCAATTTCATGATTATAAAGTTTTTTATCCTTTTTTTTTGCACCTATTTGGTGGGAAAAAATATTTTGCTAACTCTTGATATACTTTTTTTAATATTTTTTCTTTTCATATCAAAATTTCATAGTATCCAAATACTAAAAAAATTATTTACAATATTTTTTTCTTTCTAAATCTTTTTTTCTACCTTTTTTCCATAAATCCAAACAAAGGGTAAAATAAATTGTGAAAGAAAGAATATAAGCATAAAGCAAACATTTATTTGACATTGTTAAGATTAAGTCTTGATAGAGCTTATAGACTAAGAAGAGAGTGAACTAGCCTTTTTAAACACTTCAAAAAATATTGAAAAATAAATTTTCTTTGAATTTCTTTTATGAAACCCATAAATAAGTAGTTGTATTGTACTAAAATCATGTATGTGTTTTTTATTACACCTATTAGATTTAAAAAAAATTTATTCAAAAATAAATAGTTACAATAAGTTTGTAAATAAAATTTTCTTTCATGAGAATTTAATTTACGAATAAATAATTAAGAGTAATTTAAGATTAAATGTAACTAAAAATGAATGTAGGAGTGCATAGGAGACTTAGGAAGCTCGTTTCCCATTTTGCCCCACAGACTGTACCTTTATATTTCTTAATATCAACCATTTTCCTCATTTTTCCTAACACCTACCATTCTTTCTCATCTCCATATCAATCAAGCATTCCAATCTTCTCCTTAACCTTTCTTCTTTTCAAATTAAGTAAAGTAACAATCCACACATTCCAATCTTGTAGTAAGTTCTTTCCATTTCCTTTTTCAATTTTTGGATGAAATGGTATTTTTTGAGATTAAAAGATATTTGAAGCCTTAATATCAAATCCTTGGTTTAGAAATGTTTAAAAGCAATCTATTTTTCGATCATGCTACCTATTGCCTTCTCTACATATTGTGAGCAAACATTCTATTTTATCTTGTGTGATAGGTATAATATAGGTAGAGATTAAATTAGGTGTTGTTTATATTTTTCCAATTGGATGTAAAATGTTATAAAGTGCTTTTTTATGCAAATTTTACATTAAATCTAGTATATATGATTTTTTTTTCAACCCATGGTGCATGAATGGGTTAATATCACATAAAGAATAAGTTTTGAAAAAAATTTGGTGCAAATGGATAGTGAATTTTTTTGCAAAAATGTGAAAATGTTTATATGGATCAATTCATTAGGCCTAGATACAAAAAGTATACTCCTAAGTTGATTCACTTCTTATAAAAAATTTAAAGGAGTAGAATTAACTGATGAATCAATTTAACAAAGGAAAGCAACTTACCTTATACTAAATCGATTCATACCCTTCAAAATAAAAATTGAGTAGCCTGAACTAATTCTTCAATTGATTCAAAACTTTTGGAATTGCATTAAATGATTTGAATCAATACCAATGATTCAAGCCTTATAGAAACTTGAAGTTTTGAATAGATTCTCCAATCAATTTATGAAGCATAAAACTTGATTTTTATAGAATAATAATTTAAATTAAGTTGTTTATGATCTAAATATGCAATGAATGCATTAGAAATGGTTTGGTTCAATTTTACCCTATTCTAAAATCAAGGATGATGATTTGATATAATTTTTGTTAGAATTTAATTATAATTCTTATGGTTTAAATTAAGAAATGTGTTAGGAATGAATTGGTGATGCTTGTGATTATATATTAGTTTTGAAAAATTGATTATGAGGGATAAAGATGATCTAGAGGGATGAGAATGGGCTTATAAAGGATTAGGTTTGATGAGGAGTTATAAGGGGATTTATATGTTTTCCCATTTTGTATTATATTAAATAATGTCGACTTATTTGACTTAAAGGTCAAATTGTGGAATAATGCTACTAATGTTTCCAATTCATGTGATTGTGTAAAGTGTGGGATTAGTTTAAAGGAGAGTAGTCCAGTTAGTAAGGCTTAATATGTTATAAATTGTTGTATTTTTTAGAGTATTTGCTCACTAAGTTTTGAACTTACTTCTTTGTGTTTTTATCTATAGATTCATAGGTTAATGCATTACCATCATAACAAGGATAAAGTTTATAGGTTTCTATAAGTTAGCTAAGGTAGTATATGGATATTTTGATTGTAAATAGATATATACCCTTAAACCATTCCTTAAAAGGCATTAGTTATAAAGATTTAAGTGCTAGCTAGATGTTATGAATACTAGATATTCTTTGATGAGAGATTTTATTATACTAACTTATTATTAAGCAAGTAATAGAAATTATAAGTGAGTTTAACTTTGTCTTTTTATATAAAGCCAATTCTAGTCAAATGATTAAGATTTCATGGTATAGATATTGGCACATTAATGGTACCCTAACCCTATTTATGATGCTTAGGTGATGTTTTAGTATGAATAGCCCTGTGCAAATTGGTAAATTAGGTTCCATACCAGTCATAGCCTAAATAGGTGTGTGACATTTTTATTCAAAAGCAAGGTGTTTGAAGTTGAATGAAAGTTAAAATGCTTGAAAGAATAAGACTTGAAAAATATAAAAGTGTACAAAAGGAGAAAGAAAACAAAAATTTTTATAAAGATGTAATGGTTCAAAAAAATATTTTTTAGGTTTACTCCTTTTCTTTTAAGTTACAAAATATTATTGTAGTTATTTTACTAGTTATGAATAAGTTATAACCATTTATTCTTATAACCTATCATCTTTTTTAATATAACTACACTTATTCTTCTCATAAGGAGCCTTTCCAAGCCTAATCCCAAGGCTTAACACAAGTTATCCAAAATTTTTCAAGAAATAATCCCTTTTTCTCTCAATCTCTAGCTTCACAAATACAAGAAGGATTTTTCACAATCTCACTAGGAGATTTTACAACATTTACTCAAGCACTCAAAAGTGTAAATTCTAAATGTAAGCATAAAAAGCTTGAAAAGAGCTTTTTGAACTTTAAAAAGCACAATAGAAATATTACAAAATGAAAAGCAAAATGAATGTTTTTCCTCCAAAGACTTAAAACCTATTTATTAAAAAAAAATTGATGACCTATTTATTAAAAAAAAATTGATGAATGTTACTTAGCTTTCAAGTAAACTTACTCTTTAAGTAGCCTTATTTGACCATGTGCTAATTTTACTTGTGCTTGAACCATGGATGATATTATTCAACTATTTTTTCACTTAATTCTTAACTTTGTGCAAAATAGCAAGCAACTTGCTATCCCATTAAGTGTAAAAATTATGGCATTGATCTTTGGTAAAAAAATGGTGAATAATAACCATATAATTAAAAGTGTTAAAGGGGTTACATGGATTGAATATAAACCTAATTAGGGGTGCTTAACCGATCTTTGGCTTATAGGCTTGGCAAACTGGTTCACGAGCTTTATGGGGACTGGCTTGCTAAAATAAACCTGCAAAAATACAAATCTAAATAGACTCGGCCTGTGTAGATCGAATCTACACAACCTATGGGCTAAGCTAGTTTATAAGATAAATCCTATAAGCTTTGCGAACTTTTGCATGGACTAAATTAACCAAAATAGGCCTATTTAAAATGCATGCCTTAACGAATTAGGAAACAGGTCTAGTCCGTATGGGTCTTGACCTGATCTGTTAAGCCTGCATCATTAAGCACCCTTACACTCAATATGTATTAACTTTAAAAAAATTGACTAATTTTGAAAGGTATGAGTCCGATCCATATATATTCAATCCATATTATCCATAAAAAAATTCAAATTTTAAAGGTTCAAATTTGCCAAAATCTACAAACTAGCTCATATTACTTGCAAACTTAAATTCATTTGACAACTTTATATATATTTTCTTAAAATTTTCAATTGCACTATGGTGCAAAAGATGAATTATTTTTATATATCTCAATTGAGCACATGTTGAAAACTATTATTTAAATGCTTTTGTTATTATTTCTTTACAAAGTATAAATGGATGAAAAAGTTTATAGAGGATATTGTTTATTAGATTTTGTTTAAATTTAAAATATAACCAATAAAATAATGTTATCTTAGCTTGCAAATTTTTTGCATTATTCAAAACACTTAAAGTTTAATCTTCTTAGGCAAAGGAAGTGTAATTTTGTCTTATGAGGAAAAGTAAATTTTAAGGCATTTTGAGCTTAGTCAAGGAAAGATTGGTGACCCATATCTTTCTTCTTGAAATACTTGGAGGGCTTTAATTTGTTGAACCAAAGTTTTGTGTCAAAATGACTTGGATTTAAATGAAACCAATAAACCCAAACTTTTCCACTTATATTTTGAAGCCATTTTCTATAGTAAATTATTTAAAGCCTAAAATGTACTATTTTAATTTCTCATTTAGTTCCTTAAGTTTAACAATAAACTTCACACCACAAGATCCAAATATTCTATTTATTTTAAAAATATGATATTTAAAAAAAACTATTTTATTTTTAAATTAGAGTCAAGGATCTCTTGTCCATAAATTATTAACAAGTTACTTTTTCCACATATGCACATGCTTACATACACATATATTAATTCTTTAAAAAAATCTAATCAAAATAATAAGAGGTATTCAATTAAAAATAAAAATTATAAGAATTTAATTATAAAATTTTAAATTATAAATATATAATTAAAATTTGAATGAAATAGTTATAAATCCGGGCAAAATAATTTAAATTTTATTTTCTAAAAAATAATTAAAATTCAAATAAAAATTGTGAGTTAGATGTAGAAATATTAATGTAAGAGTAAATTTACTGCTATAAATGTCATATTTCATTCCAATTTTATCAGGTGTCAAAAAACAACCCTGTGAATGTCACGCTGAGTCCCAAAGGCATTCGGTGTATTCGTTGACCCCGAATTACTTTACATTAAATTATTAATGATAGACCGCTCAAAGAAATTATAAAAAATAAAAATAGTTACACATTTTGCCCACAATTAATTTTTAATCATTATTTGTAACACGATAAAAAATTATTAAGGAATCAATTAATTATGTTGATTAAATTTGAATATAAAATACAATATTTAAAATTTGAGTAGTTTAAAATAGTGACTATCACAAGATTTTGTTCTACCACCAATATCCATGCCAATGAACTATTCTTTTTGAATAATAATTAACACGTAAAATTCTTGATTTAAATCTAAAGTATTTAAAAAAATCTTATAAAGAATGTTAAATGCTATTGCATCATTCTATATAAACATTTTTTTAGGGTTTGTGTACAAGCTAAAGATTTTGTGAATATATAATTTTCTAATTTTTCGATGTACAGGGAAGTGAAGGAAAGAATTCAAAAATGTTTGTCAATATTTACAGAACATATTTTCCCTTTTCAGAAAACGGAAGGGAATTTACAAACATGTGATATAGAGTTCCATAATTGTTATTACATGTTGAATATTATCTAAGGAGATCAATAATTATTCTTTATTTAAGCCTCCTATAAGATCCAATAATATAGCATAAATTATACAATTAGAATTTATACAACATTTGGTAATTTTAAATAAATTATATAATTTATTTGAAAAATTCTTTTTATACGTCTAGTTTCTTATAAAATTATCCCCTCCATGAAAGAGAAAATAAGAATTGACAATATAGTATTAAAATAAATATTAAATTATTAAAGTTAAAAAACTCTTTTATATCTTTATTTTTCTTGTTTATAAAAAATTATTTCTATTGCTATTGGAACAAAATTATCTTTTTATTGCTCTCTTTTAAATCATTTAGAATAATTTTGACAGCTTTTTATATGTAAAAAGATATTTATGTCATATTATTTATTTTATTAGAAAAAATTATTTCTCTTATTGTTAGAATAAAATTCTCTTTATCTCCTTCCCTCCCTCCCTCCCTCTCTCTCTAATTATGACTTTAAGCCTGTGCTTGTTTGGGGTGAAAAAAGAGGAGAAGTGAAAAACACCGGTGAAAAGTACAAGAATATTTTTTATTTCTCCTGCTTGGATTAGCAGAGAAAATAGAGGAGAGGTGATAATAGGGTTGAAATCGTACAGGGTCTCACCGAAATATTTTCACCTCTGCTTTGCGGTGAAAAACGGGTGAAAGAATGCACAGTAAAGATTTTATCAAATTCTAGCCTATGTTTCCTGCCTGTGTCTTCTCCTTTGCAGATTGTGCTCGCCTGGTTTGTTGTTGCCTGTGTGCTCCCGGCAAGAAGCTGCACTGCATTTCCGTCCGTCGAGCTCGCCATCGGATTGCTGTTACTGCTTCGTCTTCGCAGTGTTATCCCTACCGTCCAGCTGCAGTTTCATCCTTTGCCTCCAGCTGTGGTTTCATCTTTGCCATCCCGGTTGGAGTAAGTTGTATGTCTGGCTGGGAGAGGGAAGCAGAATCTGATTCATGCCTTTTTATGTAAAATGAAAATTATATTATATTATTTACTTAATAGGTAAGTAGATATTAATTTAAAGCAAATTTGAAGTATTAATAATATTAAAAAAGAGGGGTTTGTAATAAATTTATATTATTTATTAAATTTTATATTTTAATGATATGAAGAAAATTAAACACATTAATTTATATTAAAAAATATTAATGTAAATTTTACTTGTAAAATACGGTTAATATTAATTTCTTAACATTTCCTAAATTTACGTTCAAAGTAGGTAAAAAAAATTGAATCCCCTTATATGTTACAAATTCTTATTTTCTCTCACAATTAAATACAATATTTTCTCTTCTATTTTCTTTCTCCTCTATTTTCTCCTCCAACCAAACAAAGGTAGAGAAAATAACTTCTCCTCACTTTTCTTTCTCCTCTATTTTCTTTCTACTCTATTTTCTTTCTCCTCTATTTTCTACCATAACCAAGCAAAGGGTAAATCATTTAGGATAATTTTCTAAATTTTTTACAATAAAAAGATATTTTTGTTAAATTATTTATTTTATAAACTTATACATTCTTGTAAAATATAACAATAAACAAAAGAAATAATAATTTTTTTTGTATAAATCTTCATCTTATATTGTTTTAAATCAAATATTGTATAATATACTACTTTATCTTATAAAATATTATACTATATTTTTCAATATTTCTTATAATATACTGTATGGTGTATTAAATGAAGTGTTGCTCTCTTATATCAACTATTCACACCTCCTTACAAATTGATGAACCTCATTAGTTTATGAAGGAATTGTTGAATATTTTATATGAAATGACCTGATTAAATTATGTAAAAAGGTATGAATTATACATGAATATAATGAATCAAAATGATATATATGACTTATTTGAATTTGTCATGTTATATGTATTAGATATAGTTATGATCTCTTATATGAAAATGAGTCACAAACCCTACATTTAAAAATGCATCTTCTACATTAATTACAATCTCAAGTTCTCTTCACATAGGTTCTTACCTCTTATTGAACTCTAACTTTGAGAGAATTAGGGAATTATATAGTTTGCACATTGTATAAGATAATGCATAATTAGCATAGGGTTCTAAGAATAGGGATCTTGTTAAAAAAAATTGAATTGAGTTGTGAATGGACCTATTATTAGAATTAACCCAATAACTACATCAGACCTATGTGTTATTATAAAGCTTAACTTTATTAATATTAACGGGCTACAATATATTAACATTTTAATTAGTTTATGAATTATTAGGCCTATTGTTATTGAAATTTTAATAATCTTCCACTTGGATTATATAATAAATTTTGTATGAAAGTTAAAAATTAAATATACATTTTAACTTTAAATTTTAGTATAAAATTATTTTTATGACAAATTTACAAGAAACATATATTTTTTTAAAAAATAAAATAAAATGCCAATGTATTGTTAATATGGGTCAGCATATAAAGGTCAAATTTATTCATAACGTATGGCATTAGACACGAAAGAAAATGGTTGAGTACTTCAACGACATAAAACATAGTATTAAGTAATTTTTTTTTCTTGTGATGTCCTAATTTAAATTTAGTATCTTACAAGTTACATATATATCAAACAATTTATTACTCTTGTTATTATTTACAAAATGATTGAATCATTCTTTAGAAAATTCTCTTCCCATATTCAAATCACAATACAAATTTTACTTCGATGGTTATTCGAATGTAAAAAATGGAGCTGAAGCAGAGGGAAAAAATTATAGTGTAATCATTTTCTTATTTTTGAGTTTTTAGTTACAGAGGGGATGGAAAGAAGAGGTATTGGTTAATCCTTCAACATTTATTTTTCTTAATTTCTTCAATTTGAATTTTTTTAAGAGCCATAAATTTAATTTGCTATTTTACTCTTTTATATTATTTTCATTTATATTTCCAATTTATAATTTTTACCACTTCTTTATAAATTAGCATTTAAAAAAATAAAACTATAAAAATTAAAAATTGATTATATTTCCTAATTTAATTGTTTATTATCCTTCTTTATATAATTTTATGTATCCAAATAAAAAGAAAAAAATATAACCCAACTATTTTTTTTCTTGTCGTTAATTTTTCTTTATATGTTTTCTTTCCTTCCTTTTTAAACATAAAATTTTTAAGTCTATCTTTTTCTAACATTAAATAAACCTGACTATAACAGCTCTTTCTCTCATACGCATATAAATAATAATAGCATGAGGGGGAAGTTTCACTTAAAAAAAATTAGGATTTTTAATCATTAGATTTTTTTTAAATTTTGAAATAAGTAAATTAAGATAAAAATAAAAATATTAATATATTAAAAGCAATCTAAAAAATTACTTAACTTTTTAAGAGGTATAACTCCTCATTGCACTACCTAAAATCCCTTAAATATAAAATTTTTAAGTTTTTTCTAACATTAAAAAAAATGACCATAACAAACTTTTTTATCTCTCACACACACACATGTAAAGTTACGAAAAAAATTATTTTTAAAAAGGTTAAATATTTTATTATTAATTTTTTATTAAATTGTAAAATAATTAAATTAAAATTAAAATTTAAATGTTAATATATTAAAAATAATTTAATAATAAATCTAATTTTTAAGAAATTAAAAATAATTTAATAATTAAAACATTCACTTCCTGAAATGGTCTCGTTCCCCAAGTCCAAATTCTTGTTTTCCTGTCGTTTGATTAGTGGAAGAAATGCATTCAACGCCATCCAAGCATGAATAGGACGGAGCAACCTGGAGAAAGCTCCAGCAAGGATTGATACCGCCAAGTTGGACGCTTACAGTGCGGACGTGGACGGTGGACCCAACTACTTGCGGAATTCCTTCGGCCGCGGCATTTTTTATGTGTCAGAAAGAAAGACTTTGGTCAAATGAGCACGTGAGATCCGTACTTAATCAATTAAGTAACATTTCAGTAATTAAATCATCAACCGAGCGAAGGCTGTAATATAATATCTGTGTTTACAAGTCTAGAGAAAATTTTAAGGTTATATTGGGTATTCCAAATAGGAAACATATATAATATCACATTTTTTTGTCTTCAATTTATTTATATATTGAGTAAAATTTTGTTCAATATCTAATAGAATTAATCCTTCCAGTTCTTTTATATATTAAATTCATCCATATGTTAAATATATAACGGTTCATCTGCCTTGTTGATAGAACAACTTCCCCCTCCCTCCTCCCCCCCCCTCTCTCTCTGTATATAATTTTTAAATAAAGAATATTAAGACAATTGAAAATTGCAAGAGAATAAAGCAATTATACTTTTGTAAAAAAATATTTCATTATCAATAAAAGTTTTTGCATCATTTTTTAATGGATATATTAATGATGAGAAAATTTGAATTTAAAACCTTTAATATACTATTGACACTTTTCATTATTAACCCATCAGTAAACATTAATCATTTTGTGGTTTGAAATCATTTAAGACAATTTTGTCAAATTTTTATATGTAAAAAGGTATTTTATTAAATTATTTATTTTATAAATGTATACATTCTTATAGAGCATAATAACAAGCAAAATATATAGTAATTTCATACAAATTTTCATCTTATAACATTATTGATCAAATGTTGTATAGTATACCACTTTATCATATATTATATTATACTATATTTTCAAATAATTTTTATACTATACTATACAGTATATTAATCGAGACCTTGTTCACTTATACCTACTATTCACATCTCCTTATAAATTAATAAACCTTATCAATTTATGAATGAATTTTTAAATATTTTATGTGAAATGACCTAATCAAATTGTGTTGGAAAGTATGAACTATACATGAATACAATGAATTACAATGATATATATGACTTACTTGAATTTGTTACATTATCCATATTAGATATAGTCATGATTTCCTAAGCAAAACAAATCACAAATCCTATAACTAGAAATGCATCTTTTGCACCAATCACAATCTCAAATTCCCTACATGTAAGTTCTTACCTTCTATTGAACCCTAACTTTTATGGAATTGGCAAATTACATAATTTGCACAACATATAAAACAATGTATAGTTAGCATAGGGTTCCAAGAGTAAGGATCTTGTTAAAAAATTTTTTTGAATTGAATTGTGAACTAATTCATAATTGAAATCAACCCAATAATCACGTTAGGCTTAAATGTCATTATAAAGCTTAACTTTAATTATTATCACTAATGAGTTATTATATATTAGCATTTTAATTAGTTTTCAAATTATTAGGTCTATTGTTGTTAAAATTTTAATAACCTTCCACTTGGATAATTTTGTATGAAACTAAAAGAAAAAATTAAATATACATTTTAACTTTTAATCTCCCTATAAAATTATTTTTATGACAAATTTACAAGAAACTTATATATAGTTTAGAAAAAAATAAAATGCAATACATCATTAACGTGGGTCAGCATATATAGGTCAAATTTATTCATAATGTATGGCATTAGACACGAAAGAAAATGATTGAGTGCTTCAATGACATAAGACGTAGTGTTAAGTAATTTTTTTTCTTGAGATGTCCTAATTTATATTTAGTATCTTACAAGTTACATATATGTTAAACAATTTATTACTCTTGTTATTACCCATAAAATGATTGAATCATTCTTTAGAAAATTCTCTTCTCATGTGCAAATCAAAATACAAACTTTACCTCAATGAGTTATTCGAATGGAAAAAATGGAGGAGAAGTAGGAAGGGAAAAATTATAGTGTAATCATTTTCTTATTTTTGAGTTTTTAGGTCAAAAGAGGATGAAAATAAGAGGCATCGATTAATCCTCCAACATTTGTTTTTCTTAATTTCTTCAATTTGAAGTTTTTTTTAAGAGCTATAAATTTAATTTGCTATTTTACTTTTTATATTAATTTCATTCATATTTCTTATTTATATTTTTAACACTCCTTTATAAATTAATATTTAAAAAAATAAAATTATAAAATTAAAAATTAATTATATTTCCTAATTTAATTATTTATTATCCTTCTTTATATAATTTTATATATCCAAATAAAAAGAAAAATATACATAATCTAATCATTTATTCTCTTGTCCTTAGTTTTACTTTATATATTTTCTTTCCCTCCTTTCTAAACATGAAAATTTTTAGTCTATTTTTTTCTAACATTAAGTAAACATGGCTATAATGTGTGTGTGTGTGTGTGTGTGTGTGTGTGTGTGTGTGTATCTTGCGTACACATATATAAATAATAAGGCTTTCAAATGGATGGATTAGATCGAGCTAGCATAGGTTTTGACCCTGTTATAAATCAATTCGTTTAACCTACAATGAAATACAAATACCTTTTTATTGGTTTAAGTTTGCTCTATGAAAGTCATGAATCAGCTTGCAAACTAACCCATTTCTTATATGCACAGAAACTTGGATCATACCCATGTAGGTTTGGTCTATGGAAGCCTATAAATTGGCTCGTGAATTAGCTTATTTTTGGCATATAGGTAGTCGGGTAGTAGCAAACTTATTTCTGTGTTTTGGCAGTTTTACATATATTTTGTTGCACCTATTCTAATAGTTTTGCATAGGGTGTTTTACAAACTCATCAACAAATAAATCCAATTAACTAACTAAAAGGAGACCTTAACTAGTGAATCTCTTCCATTTTAAATATGTAAATTTAAAATTAAAATCTTAATATCATAGAATTTAATACAATTAATTGTTTGCTCTACCACACATAACACACTATAATTATAATAAAATAAAATTCACTTGTAAATTCTAATAAAACTACTTCCAAAGTTTAATATTTGGCAATCAAAATCCACTTGTTAGTCATCTTAACTTATGTAAGCAACAAGGTTACAGTGCAAACTCTTAAGCTTCCACAATCTATGAGGTATTTACCAAAGATAACCAAAAGTGCATCACATTTTGTCATCTTTTATAATATATAAAACAAAAATAATAGAATTATTTTACCAAAAAAATATGATTGTTATGATAATATAATACATATAAGCATATAAAATAGAAAAGAAAACTAGGTGAAAAACACTCACCAATAACACTCCAATAGGCCAACTAGTTAACCATAAAGTAACCAAGTTTTAGAAGGTCTATTACCAAAAGTCTAAAATACCTAATCGAAACATATAAATTCTTTCATTAATTAGCATAACTAGCAGCCAATCAAATAAAAATTAATGGCAATTCTAAAAAACTTCACAATAACAAAAAAAAACCAAAAATAATAGGTAGAAAATCTAAAAATAATGAATTCATTAATTGCATTTGACATAAAAGCAATAGAAATTAAATTCAAAGCAAAGTTACAATAACATTGATCAAATTAAATTCAAAGCAAAGTTACAATAACATTGATCAACTTATTTACTTATTGAAAAATAAGTAAAAGACCTCTATCTATGGTATGAATCTTTATCCTCATCAATCATCATCGTCAACTTCTAACTTCTTGTTTAGATTAATTGTTGTATTTATGTTTGAATCCTTAATTGAGACATTTTAGCCTTTATTATCATCTTTTGAATCTACAATTGAAATTTTAATTATCAATGAGCTTTGTAGATTAAAATAATAGAGGCTAGAAAATTTCTAAATTAACTAAAAATTAAATAAAAAAGATTACCAATAAGAGTGAAACTATAGAGCTAATTGCAAGTGCAAATCAAATCTTGAACTTTCTTTGGAAAGAGATAACTTCTATACTTATTCAGCATAAGTCCTTTAACACTAAATGTTGATTTAGATGCTATCATGGTAATTGGCACGCTCAACAAATCATAAGCCATGGTGGCTACATTTGGAAATCTTTTCTTATGCACCTACCACTAATATAAAATATCCAAATTTTCATAATGAGTAAAGTCAACCTTTGGCTTCCAAATAAATCTCCAATTGAGATTTTCTAGCTTTTGTAACAATTTAAGAATCAAAGACTTTGAAATTCTAGTAAAAAAATTCATACAACTAGAAAAAAAAAATCAAAACATAATAAATTGTATAAAAGCATTAAATCATATTTATAGGCAACAAGTTAGAATTAAAAGCAAAAAACTTATAGTGAATATTTTTTTTAGTCTATTGCTTGTACTTAAACTTCTAAAGGAAGTTATGGAAGTAATACTAGAAAATTGAGTTCCTTAGGTGTTTGGAGGTGAATGCTTAGGATATATCTCATAAAGTTGAAAAAACTTTTGTTTCACAATTCTAATTTTTTCTTCATAAGTTATGGGGGTCAACAATATTATAACAAAACTCCAATAAAGAAAGTTTAATTCTTGGATAAAAGATAACCACCATAGCAAGTAAAACATCATACTCACTCTAATATTTATCAAATGTTGCCTTCATGTTAGTAGCCATCTCTCTTGTGGTTTCATCTTCACTTTTTAAATTACCCAATAGAAGGCATTCAATTTTTCAAATATGAGTGAAATATAAGTTTGCAGGTGGATAACTTAAACTGGATATTAGATTTGTCATCTCATAGAAATGCGCTGAAAATTTACACATCTTTTTACCCCTTACTTACTCCATACTAGATGAATAATACTTGTAATTCTTATCAAAAACCGTAAAGTGGACAAATGCTTGTTTGTATTTTATAGCACTATTAAATATAAGAAAAGTAGAATTTCATCTAGTAGGCATATTTAAGCATAATTTCATTTCCTCATTAATTTATAAATTTTGGATAACCTTCTCAAAGTTTTTAATTCTTACTTTTGAAGCCTTAACATACTTGATACTTTCTCTAATTTTAATAATGGCACTAGAGACTACTTTTAACCCATCTTATATAATAAGATTTAAAACATGTGTAAAACATCTCACATGAAAGAATTCACCATTACACAATAAGCTTTCTTCCAAATAAAGTTATTCTTTCAAATAAGATTGCATGTTATCATTTGTAGAAGTATTATCCAAAGTTGAAGTAAAAATCTTCTTATTTATCCCCTATTCACATAAGAGTTTAATTATTTTTCTTGATAATTCAAACCTTGCATGCCATAAAAAGCTAAGATTTTGCCATTTAATTTTCAATTAAGATTCACATAGTGAGTAGTCAAGCAAATGTAGCCTTCTTGAGTACAAGAAGTTCACAAGTTAAAAGTAAGACATACTCTATCCAAAATTTTTGCTAATTCATCTTTCACTTCACCTTTTTCATTTAAATAAAGTTTCCATACCTCAAATGTAGTTGTGTTTTTAGAAATAATTTTCACACCAAAAATATTTCAAGATATCCTTAATGCCATCATGTTCAACGAAATTAAATGGGAGATTGTGTTTTATGATTGTCAATACTACTTTATTTAAAAAAATTTATTGATCAAATTTTTTGCTTCTTAGTTTACTAAGATTATCTAATAAGATTTTTGGTATCTTAGTTTGCTTAAACTTTCTAGGTTTTTAATATCTTTGAGTATGATGAGTAAGGCTTAAAGTACTAGCTTGGGTTCCACCTCCCACAATTAAAGTATTACAACCTTTACATTTATTTTTATATTTACCATCTTTACATATTCTCATATTCTTATAATAAATCCATAAATTTGATATTGTTTTCTTTCTCTTATAGTCTTTATTATCTTCTAATTATTCATGTTGATTTTCAAAAGCATGGGTACTTTTATTAACAATATTAATGTTTTCAATTTTATTATTGTTCCCCCCAACAAGCGCATCACCTTCACTATGATGTTCCTCTTTAACACTTTGATATGTAGATTGTGATTCCATTATTTAGGATTATTATAAACTGCATGTTGATATACAAGTGTGCATTTAACTAATGCTCATACTAATGCAAATGACGACAAAAAAAAATTAAAAAAATATCTTTAAAGGATCATTAAGCGAACAATAAATTAACATTTAAACCTATGTAATTAGCATAAAACTTTAGAACATTCAACATTTGCTTTTAAAATTAATCCTATAAGGTAATTTTATTATTAAAATTGACTAAAGAATTCTAGTATTAAAATTGAATCTAATTTAGTTAGTTAGGTTATAATGAATAAGCAAAGGGTAAAAAGACTAATAGTTTTGAATACAAAACACTCATACACCCATAAATCTATAACCAAAAATAAATAAGGAAGTAGACAAATGAGGGAATTGTAATTTAGAGAAATAAAATAGCAATAAAATAGACCATAAGTAAATGAAATAGCAACAGTTTTGTAAAAAAGCGAGAGCCATGAGACACCTTTTATCACAATAAGTAAATAATATTCAAAAAGAAAATATATTATCCCAATAAAATGTTTCAAAGCAACTTTATTCCTGTAAACTATGATATATCACATTATTAGAGACAAAAAGCCTAACAATTCTAAGTCAAATACGGATGACAGAAATGGTTTTCATTTAAATAAGTAAAGAATAAACTAGATAAATGAAAATTCAAATTTGTTTAATTAGAAGATTTTGAAATAATTAATTTTAAAATAACTCTTAACTTACATCCCATTTATTATAAATCAAATGATATAAATTTATATTAGTTTAAAAATTAAAAGTGGTTCCTTATAGACATTAAACAATCCCTAAAATTATGAAAAAGAATAGTATGTTTTAACTTTGAGAACTTACAATTTCTCTCATCAAGGGAAAGAAGGACTCTTATTTATAATAAATATATTTAAGTTTTATGCATTAATAATATAATAAAAAAATAAGCATATCAATAAATAGAAAAATAAAAATACATTAATATGTAATAAAATATATCATTAAACACATAATTTGGTGTTAATCAGTAATCACTCTTAATTATTTCTATGAATTAATGCTATCTTCATATTCCTATTAAATTCAGTGTTGACTTTGCAATGAAATATGCTACAAAGTTAAAATTTTTCTATCTTCAATTAATAAGTAAAGTTAAAACATTTAAGTAGCAACATAAATTATTTGACTTGTAATTACCTTAAACCTCAACAAATATTAAGACACAACTACAATACTAATCCATAATCCTTGATTCCTTCAAGATAGAAAAAGCTGAACATAAATATAAGAATACAAGATGCTAAAATCAATAAAAAAAACAAGCATCAGAGATCAAATTGAAAATCAAACAGAGAATTCAAATATGAAGTAAAAATTTCTATAGGATGTCAATTACACTTTTAAATGGCTACAAAATAAACTTGACATCACAACGAGTCTAACCAACTGACAAGGTCTCCTTATTATCATTGTTAGTAAAAACTCAAAGGACGAAAGCTGCTCTATAGTCACCACTCCTGACTTGCCTGAGTCCCTAATGCCTTCGTAATATGAAACTCCAATAGTATAAGAAGGATTGATTCGATTGAAGGATTGAAAGAGAAAGAAAAATCAAAACCATAGTAGATACTAAAGAAATAAGACATAGTTGCAGAAACACATTTGTAAGAAGAGCACCAAAGTTTGGGTGGGTTAGAGGCTAACCTTTTTTATTTTATTTTAGGATTTAGGTTGGGTTGGGTATTTAAGGGTTTTATTTGTCCATTGGACCATGCATAATTGGGGCTTTTTTTTTTCCCAATCAAACTGGTCCACAAATTAACTTTTATCCGTGCGGGATAAACCCATCCAACCTGTGGGTTGTATAGAATGGCCTATTTGACCCACAATAAAAAATAGGCTCAAATCCTTCGATCTAGATCCATGCGGATTCATAGGATAGGGAGTTAGGTTAATTTATGGGTCAAAGCTTGTTTGACAGCTTTAATAAATAAGAATAGTATTTGAAGAAGTTTTACCATTAAATATTTTTTAATATTAAATAAGTAATTTAAAATAAAAATATAAATATTAGTACATTAAAAATAATCTAATAATAAAAATGTCCAACTTCTTAAAAAGTGTGACTCTCCATATTATTATACAAAAATCACTAAACATAAAATTTTTACATCTATCTTTTTTTAAGATTGAAAAAAATGACTATAACAAGTTCATTTCTTTCTTTCTCTCATACACACATATAAGTAGTGTTACAAAAATTTTTATCTTCAAAGAATTTAAATATTTTAATCACTAAATTATTATTTTTAATTTTAAAATAATTAAATTAAAATAAAAATATAAAATTTAATATATTAAAAATAATTTAATAATAAAAACATTCACGCCTAGAAAGTATAGCTCCCTAAGGGCAAGTTCTTGTTTTCCTATCATATGATAAGCCAAAGGAGTGGGTTCAACGCCATCCACGCATGAATAGGACGGAGCAACGCGGAGAAAGTCACGGCAGTAGTTGACACCGCCAGGTTGGACGCTTACTGAGGTTGACTCAGCAACTTGCGGAATTCCTGTGCCGCGGCATTTTTTTTTTTTGGGGGCGCGCGCACGTGTCAGAAAGAAGACTTTAGGTCAAATGAGCACGTGAGATCAGTACTTAATCAATTACCTAACATTTCATTAATTAAATCATCAACTGAGCAAAGGCTATAATATAATATCTGTGTTCACAAATCTAAAGAAAATTTTAAGTTTATATTTGGTAGTCCAAATAAGAAACATATATAATATCACACATTATTTTGTCTTCAATTCATTCATGTCTAGAATAAAATTTTATTTAACGTACAGTAAAAGTGATTATTAAAATTTTTCTATATATTAAATTCATCCATATATTAAGTATATAAAAATTTATATTAAGTTTTATACTTTTTTTGAAATAAAAATATTTAATCTAATAACTTATAATTTATTAATAAGATCAATTCATTCATATATTAAATTTTACAAAACCCAATGTATGGTAAAATTAGTCCTTGTTTTTATCATAAAATCTCAAATCTTAAGTTTGGACTGTGTAAATAAAAGCATCTTAAATTTGAGTCTAGTTAGCAATTTTTTTAATTATTAAATGGAATGAATAATCATTTTTGAGAAAAGAGCATAAACAAGTTTCTCTCTTTTTAATAATTATCATATTTGGAATTCAAATTTCTACTCATTAGCAAATAAAATCTACCCAAAAATCTACCCAACATCAATATATTTTCCACTGTACCAATACCTCATCATTTTTGTTAATAATTCTTTATTCATCATTTCCCGGGTTATATTACATTCTTTGTTGTTGACAGAATAACCCCCCTCTCCCCCCCCCACACACACACACATATATATATATATATATATATATATATATATATATATATATATTAAAAAATATTAAAACAATTGAAAATTGCAAGAGGATAAAGCAATTTATACTTTTTTTAAAAATATATTTCATTATCAATAAAAGTCTTTACATCATTTTTTTAATAGATATATTAATGATGAGGAAATTCGAATTTAAAATCTTTAATATAATATACTATTGGCACTTTTCATTATTAATCTATCACCTAAACATTAGTCATTTTGAGGTTTTAATAACTTTCAAAATGTTATACTAGTACTAGCAATAAAACAAAAACTTTCAAAATGTTGTAATTCGTGTAGTTTGAGGTTAATTTGTTTAATTATTAAATTATATAACATAATTAAAGAATCAGTAAAATACATTGTTCCCTCCTTGCTGTCTACTAAATTGAAAATGGGATATTTTTAATGTTTATCTGTTAAACAGAGAAAGTTTGACAGCAGAAAGAAGATTCACAAATCAGAGGGGAAAGTAATGTATTTACTTCTAAAATATTGAAATAAGTGTATGTAGAATAAAATAATCAAAAGAATGAAGCCACACCGGTCATTCTTCAAGGTCTTTCCATAATTTGTGTTAAAATTTTGGGGATGGTGCAAACTCCACATTTTTTTTATTAAATTAATAATATAGTTTTTTCAAATAAATTAAAGAATTTGGATTGGAATAGGATATAAAGCCCTGCAATTCCCTAAAATTTTTAAGGTTTTGTTACATATCACCTGAGCCCCCGCCTTTGAATGACCCGTAGCTTGCTTCGTGGACCGTAGGTTTGATATGAATTTTTGTCCTACGGGTAAGGCATGGAACAAATTTTTACTTCAAAGTAATTATATGAGGTAAAACGATATTATTTTACCTATTTTGCGGTGCCACAGAATAATAAAATATTTTTTATTTTTTATATTATACTTAAAAATATATATTACTATAAATCTATTTTAATAATTTTATAATTAAAAAATTTATCTTAATTATTTTTTTAAATTTAAGATTAATTAAATAAATTATATATAATTTTAAACTAATATTATTATATTATATTAAATATTAAATATTAATTAAATATATATTTAAAATTTATAAATTTCAATTATTTAAATTTTTTTTCAAATTTTTTCACAGATTACTAAGGCCTTACGAAGGTACTAACTTTTCCTGCAATCAAGGATGAGATGAAGATCGGATAGATTAATGCAATTGTCATGCGGAATACTATACTACCAATTTATCATTACCTTGTCCCATTACCATACCTAATTTGATAGCCAGCCTACTTGATGCATTAAAGGAGTCGATTAGTTTTATTAGGAAATGGAAATGGAATTAAGAATAAGAAAGAGGGAAAAAAGGTAAATTTTCATGATTATGCAATTTACATAAAAGAAAAAATTAAGCTTCCTTGATTTATTTCATTAAAAATTGATATACTAGAGGGAAAATGTATTTTTTATGATTATTAAAATAATTATTATATTTATTATAATAACTATATTTAATTTATTACTAATTTATTAATTGTTACTATCATTAAAACTTATTTTTATTATTTAAATTATATTTATTCTTACTTATTATTTATTTTATTATTAATAAATATTATTTTATTATTAATATTATTATTTTTACAATTATTTATTATTTTAATATGCTTAATTATTAATATTTTATTATTATCACTATTTTATTTTTTACTTTTATTATTTATTTATTTTTATTATTTTATAATTCTTAATTTTTTGTATTTTTATTAATATTTAGTATTTTTATTTGATTAATATTATTAATTATTTTAGTATTAACTATTTTATTATATTTATTATTATAATTATTATTTTATTGACTATTATTAATATTTTATTTTTATTATTTATTAATATTATTATTTTTAATATCATTATTATTTATTTATTAGAATGAGGAAATCATAAGAAATGAGGGGATTATCATTAACTCAGTAGATAATTTTATTAAGGGAAAGTAGAAAAAATAATGTTTTTGAATTAAAAACATATAAAGAGAATAAAAATTCTCAATTCTTTTTTCCTTTTTGATTATCTCAAATTAAATGCCCCCAAGAGCAATGTGATTTTTGCACTTCTATGCTCTCTCTCCACACATAGAATTTGTAATTCCGTAGATCCTATTATTTAGAGAGAAGCAAATGATCACTCATCTTCCACGGAGTGTAACAAACATTTTTCAAAAAATAATAATAATTGATTAGCTTGGCTGAGATAGCTGCCAATAAATTATTCTTTACTTACCCATTATTTGGTATGAATAAAAATAAGATTTTATTTTATTTAAATGTATTTTTTAAGTGATAATTAACTTCAAATAGGAAGAGATTTTATTTTATTATCAATTTTTATTAATTTTGAAAAAAAGGACACGATTATTATGTAGAGAGGATCATAATTTTTTTCCAACAAATCTACCGATAATTTTTTTATAATTTTCACTCTCTTAAATTTAAATTCTTAATTTCAAAAAAATTGAAGAAATCAATCCTCCAGTGATCGATCCAGGTCACACTTGATTACCAAAATTCAATTCATTGGAAATTTATTTATTTTGACAACAGTTAATGTATACACATAAAATTTTAAATTTAAATATGTTGAAGAGTAATGCCTCTAAAGTATTAGTGAATATCAATGTATCATTGAAATATCGGCATTAGATTTCTTTTCTTTTTCGAGTGTAAGGCAAACCAGGAATATGGACGATGGATCTCTTCTAAAATGTAATTCAAGGTGAATTTAAAAAAGATACATATACATATATTAAAATAATAATTAATGACTCTTAATAAAAATTATGAATTTTAAAATAAAAATAATTTTATCTTTATTTGTTTTATCGAAGAATATTTTTATTAAAAAATTTTATTCATTTATATAAAATAAAAGAATAACATGTTATTAGTATACCTCAATTTAAAAACTATCATATCTATTACCATAGTAATAGAAAAAACAACTTTCTCTTAAAGTAAAGGATACTACTTTTACTAAATTCTCCGTATTTAATTTTAATTAAATAGAAAATTTTTATTATTTTATTATTATATTCATAGGAAATATATTTTCTCATTAAAACAATAAATTAAACAAAAGTACAAATTACATTAATATCATGATGATCTAATTATACTTTTTACTTTTCAGAGTACTTCCACATATTGAAAAAAGTATTTCTACTATTATAAAATATAACATAATTAACTTTTTATATATAAATATTATAGTATATGTAATATGGAGAAAGCGATTCTATGCATCAAAGAAAGAGTATATTTATACGTAAAAATGTAAAAAAATGAATTTTCAATCACAAAAATATCATTAAAAAATGGATTACAATTTAAAAGTTTAACATCATTTCATTTTATAATATTGAAAAATGCTTCAGAAATAGATGCACATACTTTTAAAAAATAAATTTGTTGAACATAATTTAGCCAAATTTCAAAGGAGACCAATGAAATCTGATAAAAAAACAAAAAATAAAAATTGAAGAGTGTGAAATTAAGAATGACGAAAGCGAAATCGGTGGCCTGTGACGACAGTAGGAGGACGAGTAGAGGACGGTGTCAGTGGGAATTGGGAAGACCAGACAATTAGTTTGTAATGTTACGCCGAAGATTTTGAACGCTCTTTAACTTAAACGAAGCTTTGGGAAAAATAAATTTTCAATATAATATTATTTTAAAATTATTTTCTAAAAAATATTATTTAAAAAAATAAATTAGAGGTGGCATTATTATAAGTAACGCCACCCTTGAAAAGAAGATGGATGGCGTTATCAACAACAACGCCACCCATGAATGGTTGGTGTTGTTTATAACAACGCCACCTCTAATTTAAACTTTTTTAAAACAATATTATTTTAAGAAATAATTTTGAAATAATATAATATCGGGAAAAACAAGCATTATCAAAGTTAAAGAACTCATTTTGAAACCATGTACTTATACGGCGACTGGCTACATTAGAGGAGTCGACAATAAGAAGATACGTAATGCGCCCCCTCCGTTCACCACATACATGCTTTTTATAATATGCATTCTAGTTAGAACTATAGCCATCACCCGAGCCCTCAAGTTTGACATCAATCTAGTTGGAACGAGGAAAGAACTTGCAAAGCTAAAACCATGGATTGTGTTGTAGATAGTGCAATTCATGTAATTTTAGATTTTAATTTGAAATTGGTGAATCCCCGCTCTTATCAATAAAATGGTCATGTTAGGTATATAGAAGGGATTAATTTAAAAAGGAAAAAATCCTAGCTTGACTTTTCTTTCTTTTACAAATTTATATTAAAAATTGTATAATTGCCAAATCTAATAATTAGACTAAATTTAAAGGAGATAAAGTTAGTTTAACTTAATAACCAACAATTGATTATTCAGCAGTAGTAGGTTAATTTTTAAAATGTCTTAGTAAAGGACTTGAGTTCAATATTTGGAGAAACTATTGTTTGAATAAGTTTAATGTTTATTGCTCTTACTCCGAACATGGATTAATCTCATACCAAAAAGCATGAAAAGGTGAGGAGGTATATGGGTGCAAACAAAAAAGATTAGTCTAGCTTTATTATATCATTGTTGTAAATAATAGTTTAATGATGATAATGGTCATTGTGGCTACCCTAACACTTATGTTAGATGTCATAGATATGTTGAAGAAACTTTGTATTTGAAGCCTAATTCTTTTTTCAATTTATATTAGTAGGAGTGATCTAGTTACTAGATGCATATATATAAGGTCTTGAGATTGAATTTAGAATGTATAACTTTCAATTAACATTATATGTCACTTAAGTCAAAAGTTATTGGTAAAACCTAAAATTTCAAAGTAAGATATTTATGTGTCATTTGTTATGCAAAATTTATCATATATTTTATAATATTTTAAGGGAATATCGCATCTTTATATTTGGCTTAAGGTTTAAAAAAGTATATATAAGAATGTTTACATTTTTGAAAATACTTTTAACAATGTTAATCCTTCAAAATATTTTCCCAAGAAGGTGGATGTTCTATATATTGGAATTTTATTTAAATTTCAAATTATAAAATTATCTAAATTAAATTTTCATTATGGATCATTTAATACAAAAATGGAAATATGATGTGGGTTGATTGCTTATTAGTGATAATAATGATTGGATAGAATTTATAATAATAATTCCTATTAATTGAAATGGGTAGGATTTGATTATCGATCATTTTTTGCCCGGTTCAATAAAACAATTAAAACATGGTCCATATTCCTACACTTTGATTAGACTTTGCATACCTTATTAGGGTATAGTTAAACAAGTTCCCAAAATTTATTCCATATAATTAGAGTAATTAGGAGAAGTGTATCTATTTGTCAAATAACTCAATAGTTAGAAAATCCCTTAAAAGATTACTTGTTACAATGATTGTAACTGAAGTACCTAAATACCTTCATCTTGAATATGGATGCAGTTGGAAGCATATGTATTTGTATTAATTTTTATTCCATTATTTGCATATGATTTTGTATTTATTTACATGATTTTAGCAATTAATTATTTACATAAAAAATTAACATTATATTCTCAAAACATGAAAATATTTAATGATATAAATAGATTATTTTGTCAATCATTCCATTAAAATTTTATTATTATTAACATTTCATTTTGCTATCACTTAATGTCGTTAATAATTACTATTAACTATTATTTACTATTAATGATCGCTAACAATTGGATTGACAATGAGTCAAGTCTAGCTAAGCTAGACTTTGCTTATACTTAACTCGATCTAATTTTGTTTAGTTCATAACTCAACTTGAATTTGTTTTGAAGTAAACTTATTAGCTTCGTCTTGACTCGAATTGAGTCCATAATTAGCTTAATTCAATTTAATAAACTCAAATTAGTGTTTTAAAAAATTAAATTGGACTAGATAGTTTAGTAGAAAATTCATGAATTGGACAAATGTCTAGTCCAACCTAGTACTAAAATAAGAAGTTTTTAAGACCGTATTAAAAAAAGTATTGAACTAATAATAAATCGATTAATAGACATGAATTGGTCATTATTTTAAAGTTTTTATATCTTCAAAATTTCACATCATCATTTTCATTTTATAATAAAAATATTTATATTCACTTTTTATAATATTTGATATGAGCTTTCATTTGAAGAGTTTACATACCTTTCTTTTTCCTTTTAATGGTGTTCTTAAATTACATTTACCTTTACCATACAATTATTTTCAAAATAAAATGATATTAATGCCCATCATTAACTCCATTTCTTAATCTATTTAATTATAATTCAAATTTAAATACAAATATTAAATTACAATTATTATGGTTATTGTTTTTTTCTTCATAACAAGTACTTAATTTAGAATATATATTACAAAAAGGACTTATAAGTAATATATATATATATATATATATATATATATATATATATATTTATATATAAGCATATGAATTAATCTTAAATTATATATATTATTTGATTTAGTTTATGATACAATCAAGTTAAATATTCCTAAGTTCAAGCTTAGTTCATTTAGTATATGTGCCAAATTATTTAGTTTCTATATTGCCTATTTAGTTTATAATCTTAACTTATTAAGTTAAAAATTGAATTGAATTTTGAGTATTTCGTAATTTGACACGACTCATTGTCAGCCCTAATCACCAATCACTATCCACTATTATTAATCACTGCTCGCTGCCAATACATATTATTGATGCTTACTATCCAATGTTTACTATTACTAACCACCCAATGCTGGCAATCAGCTTTTTTTTTTTTTTTGTATATTTAAACATGCTGGGGTTTTTGAGTTTTGTTAGGAGTACCTATTATTGATGCTTACTATCCAATGCTTACTATTACTAACCAGCCAATGCTGGCAATCAGCTTTTTTTTTTTTTTTGGTGTATTTAAACATGCTGGGGTTTTTGAGTTTTGTTAGGAGCAATATACAATGTGCTTTGAATTTTTGTCTCTACATCAAAGAACAATGCACAAATTATATGAAATATTTTAAGCAACAAGGAAGAAAGCGTGTTAGGTTAATTATAGCCAAGAGTTGATGGAAGATGGAGACAGTATATTTAATTAAAGACCAAGTTAACTAAATAACTTCATGTCCGAGAAAGCTCAAAGACAATATATTATGAAAATGAGGGATCTGCATTATCGTTAGTTGGACCAATTTGTTCACCGCTAGTGAAGCTAAACTTGAAGCACTTGCTTGTTTTAAAAATGGATATTATATTATTATATATGAAATTATGAATCCTTTATAACTAGGGATATTCTCTTTGTTTCTTAATTTCAAATTGTGATTTAAGGGTTAGATCATTTTGGTTCTTATAATTTCACCTAATTTTTAAAGGTCTTTGTAAAATAGAAATTTTGAATTGAATTTTTGTATTTATTTTTCATTTGTAATTGAAAATTTTCTATTATTTTTCAAATATATTTTAAAGGTCTCTGTGGTGATTTATAGAGTGAAAGATAAAAGATTCATTCTTATCTCTAAAAAGGAAATAATTTCATAAAATGTTATAATTTCTCTTAATTATTATCACTTAAATTTAAATAGAAATTGTATGAAAGTTTTGTTATAAAATAGAAAGGTATTTCAAAAGGCTTTATCATACATTGTTATAAAATAGAAATTGTATAAGGTTTCAAGAAAATTGACAAACAAGGAAAATATTAAACTTATGTGCTCTAGATGAATTAAACCAAAGTGTAAAAGTTGGATTTGCCATATGCAAATAATTTGTGAGGCCTAACCCAAGTCTATTTTTAAAATTTTGAATAGTATAGATAGTTAAGGAAGATGCAAATCGTTCTTGAGAATAATGAACACATATGTCCCACATTCCTAACTCTTAGTAACAAGTTTTACGATTGAGAGAATTAAGAATCTTAATTTCAATTATGTATATTTCTTTTATTTGATAACTCCTAGTATTTGGCAATCATATTAAAACCAAACTAATCCTGAATCAAGTTGAATTGAACTCTTTTTGAGAAAAAGTTTTTCCAGCACTTATTATTATTATTATTATTATTATTATTATTATTATTATTTATAAGGTTCAAACTTGAGACTTTGTTTAAAAAGATTAAACTCTTAGTTACTCAAATCAATAGATGTTGGTAATTATGCATATTTTCAATTCTAATATATTCAAACCTATTTTATCTATCTAAATATTTTCTTCAAATTATAGCAATTTATCATTTCAATTAATAGCACTTTATTATTATGTCACAATATAATTACATAGGTCCATAAAAGTTGGGCACATTAAATAGTCACATATAAAAATATGTAATTTATAGTGAGGATGCTTTAAACTCTTAACTTTTAACAAGTTTTACAGTTAAGATATTCAAGAAACATAATTTCAATTGTGCATATTTTCAATTTTAATGGACTCAATCCTATTTTACTTATCTGAATATTTTCTTCAAATTATAGCAATTTGTCATCTCGATTAATAGTACTTTATTTTTATGTCATGATATAACTACGTAGGTCCACAAATGTCATACATGCTATATAATTGAACATAAAAATCACTAAATTAGTATATAAAAGGAACTGATTACAAATGAAAATAAACTGTAAGAATTAATTATAGTAAAAAGAGTTTGAGATTGAAATAACAAATTAAAGCAGACTATATAGGGAGTTTGCATCCCGTGACACAATTTGCAATTCCTAATCCAATATTAAATTATTAAGAGTTATGTTACCGAGACTTTTGTGATCATTTCTCTTTCAATTTCCATTTCAAATTAGGTAACTAAGCCTTTTCTTTGATAAGTTCTAAGGTTGATAAATTTTACATTTAATCTTTTATTTTTAAAGATAGTAAATATTATATCTTTGATATTTTAAAATCAGTATTTTTAGTTACTGAGTTTTACTTTTTATTATAATTATTTGTTCTTCTTTTCATATATAATACTAAAATAAATAATAAAAAAATAATATAATTAGACTATAAGCATGTATTTAATTAATATTTTTAAGGTATTATTTAATAATTAACTTCAATTTTTTTTATATTTTAATATTTCAAATGAATAGAGGGACTAATAATCATAACAAAAGTAAAAATAAGAAATTAATAATACCAGTTGTGAAATTTGAGAAATGTATTAGTTACCATCTTTATAAATAAGAAATTTAAACAATATTTTTTTATTCTTAAAAAATTCTTTTTTTTTCTAATTTGGAAAGAAAAATGAGAAGAAAGTGAAGTATAAATGTGAAAGTAGCCTTGCTTGATCATTGATGCTTTCTGAAAAACCCCGGTATCAGTTTCAAAGAGAAGCTATGCGCATTTCTTTTGCATATTTCATTTAAATACGTGAAATACGCATTGCTTTAAAACGAAGCCTGCAGTTTTAAATACGTACAAAAATATGTTCTAACAATATACTCCCTTGAAATACGATCTCTAGATAAAATATGTAAGTTTTCATAGCCTTATAAATACTTTTGTATTGCAATATGATTGTTTATATTACAAAATTTATGAAAAGACCACAAGATTTACGTAAAAAGTTGCATTTTATATTTTAAAACCTTTGCATGAGTTTATAGAAAATTATAGATTTTATGTAAAAAATGCATCTCATATCCTAAAACATTTGCATAATTTTATAAAAAAATTATAAATTTTATGTAAAAAATTGTAAATTCTACAAAAAATTTCATTAAATTATGCAAATTTCCCAAGATTCTATTAAAGCAAAACCTTATTAAATTTCATTTAAAAATTGAGAAAATTCACATTAGGTAACCCTTACTAAAGGTGGGATTAAATTTGTTTTTAGGAATACAATACTAATGTTGAAAAAAATATCTCCTCCCCAAACAAGTAAGCATTGTACAATCAACACAATTAGAATAGTGCAATAAGACAAAACAATTTAATGTATAAAAAACTCCCAATCTTTAAGGAAAAAACTACAAATGAATATGATCCATTATAATAAAAAGACTATACATTATATTGTGTACGACAACTCATAACTTTTAATCACTATTCCTTCATCTCTTATAAAACTCTATAGGAGTTTTGCATAATCTTTATACACTCTATTGATTACAATAATCACTAATTAATTATAGCTAGAATTTAGGTTAAATTCAACAACTTCTAACTTAACATAATTCCATTATTTTTATCAATCTTCATACTTCACTTATTGTCAAATGAAACCAATCATGGAGTGTCAAATTTGAGAGTCCTCCATCATTAAAATTCTTCAAACAACGACAACCATCTTCTTATTAAGTAATCAAATGTCACAAATTTTACAAGAATCCATCCGCAATCTCTTTGAGAACACTTTCATGAATCAGCATAATCCTTTCATGTCTTCATCACAGTCATCAATTGTAACTCTCACTCTTTTACTCCAGCTGAAACATCTATATTTACAAGATTAATCAATCATCCTTTTCAACTTGTACATGATTAAACTAACTATTTCCACTTTATGTGTCATCATTCAACCTCAACTTTCATGCACAATCAAACCAGCTACCTCTACATCATTATCATCACCTTATTCATTGCCCTTATCTCACATGCGGAATTGCATTATGCTTTTTCTATCTCAAATTACTATTCTCATCGGATCAACTAGCTCTAATACCAATTATTGGAAAAAAATATTCCTCTCCAAACAAACAAGCATTAGTCAATTAAAGCAATCAAAGTAGTGCAATAACATACAAATAATTTAACATGAAAAAATTCCAAATTTAAGGGGAAAAACTCATAGATGAGAAGGGATCCACTATGATGAAAAGATTATAAGATAATGTGTGTAAAGGCTCTCAACCTAGCCCCAATGTTTCCAAACCACTACCTTTGCATCTATTCAAAACTCCTATAAAGTTTCTCACATAATCTTCATAAACACTTATATTAGATCTCTTCCATACCTTAAACCCTTATTCATGACAATACCAATATTATAACCCAAAATACTTACTTGGTAGCCAATCTCAATCTTACTATAATATGAAGAAAAAAAACTTAATTTGAATAGAAAGATAATTCACAATATAAAAAATAACTCTAATTGATCACAATTAATATTTTTATTGAAAAATTTTATTTATTTGCATAAAAAAAGAACACGTTATTAGTATGCCTCAATTAAAAAATTTTCATATCTATTGCCATAGTAATAGAAAAAAATAACTTCCTATTAACATAAAGGATGTTACTTTTTACTAAATTCTCCATATTTAATTTTAAATAAATAGGACCTTTTTATCATTTTAATATTTTATTGTTATATTCACATGAAATATATTTTTTCGTTAAAACAATCAGGTTTTTAAATTAAACAAAAGGATAAATTACATTAATCTCTATTTAGGTTTGATTTAATTATACTAAATATTCCTTTTTTTTTATAGAATTATACATTTTCACTCATCTAAAGTACTTTCACTATCAGGAAATATAACAGAGTTAACTTTTTAATAGCAACTTATTTTTTAATGTCATCCACTGAGCTAAAGGATTATCTTTTTATATCTTTATGAATCAATATTGTCACATAATTATATACATATAGAAAGGAGAAAGTGATTTTAGTCATCAAAGAGAGCATATTTGTACATAAAAATGTAGAAAAATGATATTTCAATCACAAAGATTTCATTAAAGAATGGATTGCAGTTTAAAAGTTTAATATTATTATGTTTTATAATGTTGAAAATGCTTCAGAAATAAATACATATATTTTTAAAAAATAAAAAATGTGAATATAATTTAGTCAAATTTCAAAAGAGCAAATGTACAATGGAATTTGATAAAAAAAAGTAAAAATTGACGAGTGTGAAATTAAGAATAACCAAAGCGAAATCGGTGGCCGGTGATGACAGTAAGAGGAAAAATAGAGGACGGTGTCAATGGGAATTGGGAAGACTAGACAATTAGTTTGAAATGTTAGGCCAAAGATTTTGAAGCCTCTCAAACGAAGCTTTGGGAAAATTAATTTTTCAATATAATATTATTTTAAAATTATTTTCTAAAATAATATTATTTAAAAAAAGTTAAATTAGAGGTGACATTATTATAAGTAACGCCACCTTGGAAAGAAGATGGATGGCGTTATCAACAATGACGCCACCCTTGAATGAGTGGTGTTGTTCATAATAACATCACCTCTAATTTAAACATTTTTAAAATAATATTATTTTAAGAAATAATTTTGAAATAATATTATATCGGGAAAAACAAGCATTATCAGAGTCCTCGTTCTGAAACCGTGCACGGATACAGCGACTGGCTGGATTAGTGGAGGCGAAAATAAGAAGATATATATCGCGCCTTCTCCGTCCTCCACATGCATTCTTCTTATAATATGCATTCTAGTTAGAACTATAGGCACCACCCAAGCCTTCAAGTTTCACATCAATCTTGCTTGAACAAGGAAAGAACTTGCAAAGCTAAAACCATGGATTGTGTTGTAGATAGTACAATTCATGTAAGGGAAATTTTAAGGTGCCCCGGGATTTCTAAACCCTGGGTAGTGTGGCACAATTTCATCCATTGGATGAGATTACCAAAGACTTAGGTAATCTCATCCAATGGATGAGATTATGCTACACCACCCAGGATTTGAAACTCCTGGAAGTACCGTAATCTTCCCCTTCATGTAAATTTACACTTTATTTTGAAATTGGTGAATCCCTGCTCTCGTCAATAAAAATGGTCATGTTAGGTATACAGAAAGAATTAACTTTAAAAAAAAAAAATCCTAACTTTATTTTTCTTTCTTTTACAAATTTATATTAACAATTGTATAATTGTCAAATTTAAATTAGACTGATTTTAAAGTAATTAAAGTTAATCTAATTTAACCAATAATTGATTATTTAGCATTAGCAGGTTGAGTTTTAAAGTGTTCTAAATCCTAAAAGATCTTGAATTTGATTTTTGGAGGTATTATTGTTTAAAGGGGTTTAATGTTTATTGCACTAGTCCTAAACAGAAATTAGTTTAATACCAAGAAGATATATGGGTGCAAACAAAAAAAAATATTAATCTAACTTATTACATCATTGTTGTGAATAAGAGTTTGGTGACAATAATGGTCATCAGGGCCGCTCTAATGCTGAAGTTAGACATCATAGATAAAGTTAAGAAACTTTATATTTGGAGCATAATTTTTTTTAATAATAGTAGGAATGATTAAGTTGTTAGATGCATACACACAAGGTCTTGGAATTGAATCTAGAATATAAAGCTTTCAATTAATATTATATATTACTTGAGTCAAAAGTTTTTGGTGAAGATTAAAATTTAAAAATAAGATATTTATGTGTTGTTTGTTATGCAAAATTTGCCATATATTTTATAATATTTTAAGAGAATATTGGATTTTTATATTTGGTTTAAAGTTTAAAAAAATATACATAAAAATATTTACATTTCTAAAAATGCTTTTAACAATATTGATCCTTTAAAATATTCTCTTAGGAAGGTGGATATTCTATATGTTGAAATTTTAATTTTAATTTCAAATTATAAAATTATCTAAATTAAATTTTCATTATGGATCATTAAATATAGAAACGGAAATGTGATGTGAGTTGATTGCCTATTAATGATAATAATAAATAGGCAAAATTTATGGTAATAATTTCTGCTAACTGAAATAGGTAAGATTTGGCTATTGATTATTTTCTACATGATTCAATAAAACAATTAAAACACGATCTTTATTCCAGTACTTTGATTAGATTATGCATACCTTATTAGTCTTCAATCAAACAATCTTTCAAAAGTTATTCCGTACAATCAAAGTAAATAGGAGGAGTGAACCTATTTGTCTAATAACTTGATAGTTAGAAAATCCTCTGAAAGATTGCCTGCTACAATAATTGTGACCGGAATACCCGAATACCCTCATTTGAATATGGATGTAACTAGAAACGCTTATATTTGTATTGATTTTTATTCCATTATTTACATATGATTCTATACTTATTTACATGATTTTGACAATAATTATTTACATAAAAATTAACACTACATTCCCATAAAATGAAAATATCTTAACTATATAAATAGATTATTTTGTCAACCATTCAAGTCTTACCATCATTAATATCTCATTTCATTATTACCGAATGTTATTAATAATTATTGTTAACCACCATTTAATATCAATGATCAATGCTAGTGGGGCTAGCAATAGGCTGAGTCTAGTTAAGCTGGACTTTACTTAAAGTTGGTTTCATCTAATTTTATTCAATTTATAACTCAGTTTGAATTTATTCTGAACTAAGTTTATTGGCTTAATCTCAACTCAAATTGAGTCTACAATTAGCTTGATTCAATTTAATAAATTCAAACTAGTATTTAAAAAAATCAAATTGGACTAAATGGTTCAACAAAAAAATTTGTGAAAATGTTCGAACTGACTTTTTAGTAAAATTAAAAGTTTTTAAAATCATATTAAAGAAGTACTAAATTGATATTAAATCAATTATACCTTCAAAATTTCACATTATTCCTTTCATTTTATAGTAAGAATATTTATATCTATTCTTTATTATATTTGATGTGAGTTTTCATTTAGAAAGTTTTTATACCTTCCCATTCCCTTTTGAACAATGTTCTTAAATTATATTTACCTTTACCATACAATTAATTTTAAAAATGAGAATGTTGTTAATAATGTCCATCATTAACTACATTTATTAATCTATTTTAAATATAATTCAAATTTAAATGTAAATATTAAATTTCAACTATTATGCTTAGTATTATATATATAAACATATTAATTAATTTTCAATTATATATATTATTCAAGTAAGCTCATAATATATTTGAGTCAAATATCTCTAAGTTCAAACTTGACTTATTTAATACATGAGTCAAATTATTCAATTTTTATATTGCTCATCTGACTTAAAAGTTTAGATTTTTGAACTAAAAATCAAGTTTGAACTTTGAGTATTTTGTAATTTAACTTGACTTATTATCAATCTTAATTATCAGTTGCTATCCATTATTATTAATCACCACTTGTTACCATTTATTATTAATAATTACTATTTACCATTGCTCACTATTAATAAACAACTAGGCAATCAGCTTGTTGGTTGTTTTTCTTTCTTTCTTTGCTTTTGATACTTAACCCTGCTAGGGTTTCTGAGTTTTGTTAGGAGCAGTGTACAATGTGCTTTGAATTTTTGTCTCTACATCAAAGAACAATGCACAAAATATATTAAACATATTAAGCAACAAGGAAGAAAGCGTGTTAGGTTAATTATAGCCGAGAGTTGATGGAAGATGGAGACAGTATATTTAATTAAAGCCCAAGTTAACTAAATAACTTCATGTCCGGACAAACACAAAGACAAATTATATTATGAAAATGAGGGGTCTGCATTATCGTCAGTTGGACCAATTTGTACATTCGCTAGTGAAGCCAAAGCTGAAGCACTTGCTTGTTTTAAAAATGGATATAATATTACTATATATGAAATTATGAATCCTTTATAACTTGGGAGATTCCCCTTCTTTGTTTCTTATTTTTCAAATCCTGATTTAAGGGTTAGTTCATATTGGTCCTTATATTTTTTTTTCTACCTAATTTTTAAAGGTCTCAGTAAAATGGAAATTTTGAATTGAATTTTTGAATTTATTTTTCATTTGTAATTGAAAATTTTCTACTATTTTCCGATTAGTTTTTTAAAGATCTTTGTAGTGGTTTATAGAGTGAAAGACAAAAAATTCATTCTTATCCCTAAAAAGGAAATAATTTCATAAAATATTATAATTTCTCTGAATTATTTGTCGCTTAAATATAAATAGAAATTGTATGAAAGTTTTGTTGTAAAATAGAAAGGTCTTTCAAAAGGCTTTATCTTACATTGTTTAAATCAGGTCCCATGAGAAGTTTTAAATATAAGGTTTCACATGAGAAAATTGATAAACAAAAAAATTAGCAAGCTTACATTTACTAGATGGGTTAAAGTAAGGTGTAAAAGTTGGATTTGCCACTTGAGAATAACTCTATAGGTCTAACTCAAGTCCATTTTTTAAATTTTGAATAGCATACATAACAAATGAAGATTGAAAATAGTTTTTGAAAATAATGAACACATATGCCTTAGACTCCTAATTCTTAGTAACAAGTTTCACTATTGAAAAGATTAAGAATCTTAATTTCAATTATGCATATTTCTTTTGTTTGATGACCTCCGGTATCCGGCAATTACATTGAATTGCAACTAATTTTGAATTGATTTAGGTTAAGCATTTTTCGAAAGAAAATTCTCCCGACTTGTATTTTTTTCATTCACAAGTTTAAACTCAAGACTTTACTTAAAAAGATTGAATTCCTAGCTATTTAAACCAACATACATTGATAATTAAGGATATTTTCAATTCTAATGGATTCAATCCTATTTTATCTATCTAAATATTTTCATCAAATTTTAGCAGTTTGTCTTTCCAATTAATAGCACTTTATTATTTTGTCACAATATAATTACATAGATCCACAAATGTTGGGCATATTAAATAGTCGCATATAAAAATCTTTAATTTATAGTGAGTATACATGCTTTAAATTCTTAACTTTTAACAAGTTTTACAGTTAAGAGAGTTAAGAAACATAATTACAATTGTGCATATTTTCAATTATAATGGACTCAATCCTATTTTATTTATTTGAATATTTTCTTCAAATCACAGCAATTTGTCATCTGAATTAATAGTACCTTATTTTTATATCATGATATAACTACATAGGTCCACAAATTTCATACATGTTATATAATTGAAGATAAATAAAATAATATATAAAAGGAGTTGATAACAAATAAAAATAAACTATAAGAACTAATTATAGTAAAAAAGAGTATAAGATTGAAATAACAAATTAATTTAACCAATTGAGTTTGCATCATGTGACACAATTTGCAATTTTGAATCAATATGTTTAGAGTTGGATTGGTCATTGACTAGACAAAGCAAGTAAGTCAAGATCAGATCGATTCAATTGATTAAATCAAATAGTTAAAATGATTACTATATTTTTATATATAACAAAATTATATATTATATATATGTATATAAAAATAAATTTATTTATTTAGTACAAGTTTATTATTGTATTTTTAAAATAAAAATAATTATTGATTTTATTGTACTTATATGTAATGTAGCAGCAGAAGGAATAATTAATAGAGAAACTGATATAAAAAACCTTAAAGAAAGTTAAAGTACAATATCTTGTATTGAAATTGTAAGGCTATCTCATTTGCAAAAAAATTATATTTTAATGGGTTTAAATATATTAGCAAAATATTACTTTTGATATATATATTAATATAAAATAAATATAATAGCAATTCATATTATAATAAATAGATGATAAAGTTGCAAACCTCAAAATGTAAAAAATATAAACTAAATAAAATAGGTTTAAGAAGGAGTTGTATCTTAAAATATTTTATGATTACTCATTAAAAGATCATTTCAAGCAATACTAATATCCATAAAATACTTCAAATAATATAATAGTTAATATAATTTAAGAAATTTCATTCACTTTGCTCGTTAAACATATAATAAATTCTTAAATTTAAGTAATTTTTTTACATTAAATTTTAGACAAAACTAAAAATAAAAAATAAAAATAATAAAATGATCAAATCAAGTCATTGGATCAACCAAGTTAGCAATTCAACCAATTTTTATTGGGTTTGACTGAACCAACCTAAGTTTTTCTCCAATATGGATTTAAGGATTCAACTGAATCGTTTTCTCACTTAGGTGTTAGTCTGACCAATTGAATTGACTGGGCTATTTGGATTTGAAAACATTCTTCCAAATCCATATTATAGAAGATATTAAATTATTAATAGTTATGTTATCAATACCTTTGTGGTCATTTCTCTTTCATTTTCCTTTTCAAATTAGGAAACTAAGCCTTTTCTTTTATAAGTTATGGAATGGTAAACTCAACATTTAGTTTCTTATTCATAAACACGGTTACATTATATTTCTCAAATTTCAAAATCAATATTTTTAGTTTCTTATTTTTAATTTTATTATAATTATTTGTCTATCCCTTCACATATAACACTCATACAAATGGTAAAAAAAATAATATAACCAAAGTATAAGCATGTATTTGACATTTTTAAGGTAATATTTAATAATTAATTTCAATATTTTTAATTTATTTTATCATTTCAAATGAATAGAAGGATGAATAATAAAAATAAAAATAAAAATAAGAGATCAATAATGCTATTCATGAGTTCCTTTTGTATTGCAATATGATTGTTTATATTACAAAATTTATAAAAATACTATAAGATTTACGTAAAAGGTTGCATTTTATATCTTAAAACATTTGCATGATTTTATAAAAAATATATATTTTATGTAAAAATTGCATCCCATATCCTAAAACATTTGCATGATTTTATAAAAGAATTGTAAGTTTTATGAAAAAAGTTTCATTAAATTACACAATTTTTCTAAGGTTCTATTAAAACGAAACCTTATTAAATTTCATTTAAAAATTGAGAAAATTCACATTAGGTAATCCTTACTAAAGGTGGGATTAATTTTTTTGTTCTTTTTTTTTTAGGAATACAATACTATTGTTGAAAAAATATCTCTTCTCCAAATAAGTAAGGATCATACAATTAAAGCAATCACAATAGCAAAATAACATACAAAACAATTTAATGTATTAAAAACTCCTAATCTCTAGGGAAAAAGCTACAAATGAGAAGGATCTACTATAATAAAAAGACCACACATGATAATGTGGGTAAAAGCCTTTAGCTTTCGAATTACTATCCCTTCATTTCTTACAAAAATTTACAAAATTTTCTGCATAATCATCATATACACTCTATTGATTACAATAATCACTAATTGATTATAGTTAAAATTTAGGTTAAACTCAACAACTTTAAACTTAACATAAATTCCATTATTTTTATCAATCTTTATACTTTATTTATTACCAAATGAAACTAATCATAGAGTGTCAATTGAAAGTCCTCTATCATTAAAATTCTTTGAACTAAATCAATCATCTTCCTATCAAGTAACATTGCCTTAATTAAGTGTTACAAGTTTTACAAGAATTTATCCATGATCTCTTGGTGAACACATTCATGAACAAGTATAATCTTTTCATATCTTTATCATAATCATCAATTGCAGCTCTCCTCTTTTGCTCTAACTAAAACATCTACATTTATAGCATCAATTAATCATCCTCTTCAAGTCCCATATAATCAAACCAACTATTTCCATTGCATGTGTCATCATTCACCCTTAACTTTCATGCACAATCAAACCAACTAACTCTACATCATAATCATTGCCATATTCATTGCCTTTATCTCGCATGTACAATTGCATTACGCTTTTTCTATCTCAAATTACTACTCTCACATGATTGAACCAGCTCTAATACAATTATTAGAGGAAAAAAAATTCCTCTCCAAACAAGCAAGCATTAGACAATTAAAGCAATCAAAAGTAACACAATAACTTACAAATAATTTAATGTGGACAATTTTCAAATTCAAGGGGAAAACCCTATGCATAAGAAGAGATCCATTATGATGAAAAGATAATAAGGTGATGTATATAAAGGCTCTTAACCTAACCCCAATGCTTCCCAACCACTGTCTCTATGTCTATCTAGAACTTTTATAAGATTTCTCACATAATCTTTATAAACATTTATGTTACATTTGTCTTATAACTTAAGCCTTTACTCGTGCTGATACCAATATTAATTATAACTCAAGATACTTACTCGCAAGCAAACTTAATCCTACTCTAATAAAAGAAAAAAAATTTAACTTGAATAGAAAGATAACTTACAATATAGAAAACAACTCTAATCAATCACAATTAAAATTTGGGTTGAAGTCAACAACACAAGAAATGGATGACAATAAATCATAAATGGCCTATGTAATGACTTTCTGCAAGTTCTTCTGCATAATTCTTTTTGAAGTTAACCAAAGAATCAAAACCAAAATTATGACGTGAATTGCTTATGGATACTAAGATCATGAAATCCAAGCTTATAGACAGATCAACATATTGAACTAGTGACTATGTGTCGAGTTACACCAGATAATACGAGCCAACCCCATATTACAACTGAAAAGTCTTGATAGTGAGCCAAGTATCATACTTATCGGGAACTAAAAAATCTCAGAATCATGTGAAGAAACTCCTGTACTATGAAATAATAATGGAAATTATGTCTTACTAATCTTCATCATTCAAGTGAACTGCTAAAGAACTTTCTGGCACACATATCAAGAAGTCTTTGCAGTTTGCGGGAAATTGCAGCAACAATTTTATCTACCTTCCATGGTTGTGACAGTGACACTACAATTGGAGGATGATTCGCCTCTATTTTGAGGCTCCACGTTTGATGCAGTCTGTCACCGAACAAAAGCCGACTGCTGTGGAGGAGAAAGATTTGCAGTTTCACTACCCAACATTGATACTACATTGGCCATTGTAGTTTTTTTCCTCTTTGCAAGCTCTTGCACACACAGTAGTCCAACATGTATACATTTCAAGATATCATTCTCAATTCTTGGTTCATATATTGTAGCATCTACCATAGATTTAATGTTGTCCTCATTCCACAATTGCCATGCCTACAATAGAAAGAAACAAAGCATGAGTACTGAGTTTGGAAAATTTGAAAAAATTGTGTAAAGGAAGGGAAATCATGTCTAGCATTGTATTGAATGCTTACAGATCCTAGAAGGCTCAAAGACTACTGATGATTGTAAAAGCTAATGTTTTTCCTTCCACTGACAATCTCAAGTAGCAAAACCCCAAAATTAAACACGTCAGATTTCTCTGAAAAATTCCCTTCTATTGCACATTTGGAAAACATATAATTACTGTATTTAAATTTATGAATTAAGACAATTAGTTCTCAATATTAGTTAAATAAATCTTGCTTACTATGTTCGAACTACTCATCTAGTATTGGCCTCATCTTCAGTACCACCAAAAATTCTTATTATTCCAAAGTGATATTTTTGGATTCAGCTCTTTATCCAATAAAATGTTACTTGCTCTTAAATCTCTATGTATGATTCTTAATTTAGAATCTTTGTGAAGATATAGCAAACCTCAAGTAATTCCTTCAATTATACAAAAGTGTTTCTACCAATGAAGGATTTTCGGTTTGAGTGGATCTGCAAAAAATATGATAAAGTATACTATTGTCTAGATCTGCAAAAATATAACAAGTATAATATTTTCCAGAATAAGTTGGGCCTCTTAAATCCTATTCTAGCAAATGTGCAGTGTGATTAACATTATTCTACTGTAAAATAACAGTGACGAGAAAGATTTCCTGAAATTCCCCAATTCATGTGCAGGCTGCTAGAGAACAATCCCTTGCAGACATTCTGATATCAAGAGATAAGTTAGAGGACAATAAAACACACTGACCCGAGATATCAGCATCTAAACTTTTGTTGGGCATGTACTCATAAATCAGCAATTTTTCGCCTTCTACAACACAGCAGCCGAGAAGTCTAGGATTTCGATGCTGAAGCTCTGAGATCACCACAACGTCAGTCATAAAGTCTTCTAAGCCCTGTCCAGATGCTGTGGAAAGCCTTTTGATTGCTACTTCTTGTCCATCTTGCAGTTGTCCCTGAAAAATTTTAATAGATAACGCAATTCTTTTAATTTGATAGAATACATGGTTTCAGAGGTCCAAATGTACCTTGTAAACTGGACCAAAACCACCCTGTCCTAACTTATTATCTGGATGAAAATTGCCTGTTGCAGTAGTAATCTTTCCAAAATCAGTGGTAGTTCCTCTAGTTTCCCAGTCATTCTTTCCTTTTCATTTTTTAAGTATGTTTCTCCAGTTTTGGACAATAGCAATTGTTTTAAGTTCTTTGCAACTCAGAAAAAACTACTGATTTCAACCCGAAATGATTTTTAATTGTACAAGCATTATTCATTAACATGGAATGGAAATAAAAAATCAAAAGGAAGAAACTAAAGCAGAAGACCTTAAAACAACAATTAAATAAGTACTTAGGATCGTCATACATAATAATTAAGCATGTGCTTAGTATTTCATCTGAGTTAAGTCTGTTGAACTGAATTCTGTTGGTTTATTTTTTGATTTTTGAAATCTGAAAATATAGTTCCGAGATCTGAGTTATTACTTTCAGCTGAAGGGTATAACTTGTGAAACTGACGTAAGCTTAGCCAGTAGAAAGCCATATCTTCACCATAATGGTGCATCAAAGGATTAAGGTGACAAGGTAATAATGATACTTATCCATATAAATTCTTCTGTAGAATCTTGAGGACTTTATTGAAACAAGTAAAATACAATAATGCAGGATTTTGCCTCGAATATAGTATCTTTTTGTTTAGCAGACCATCTCCACAGTCCACTTGCACAGGCTGCCATTATAATTGTTCCTATGATTGCTGAAATGGCAACAATAATCGTAATATGCTTCCCCCTATCTGTTTCCCAGAGTTGAAACACAGAAAATTTCAGTACTTGAAATACTAAGTTTGAGCCATTGGACCTACATCATAAATTTCAACAAAATGCAGCATACCGAGCTCTGAATAGGCAACGTGAATGTATAGATCAATCCCTTCTCTTGAGAATCTCTGGATGTCAATTAAATCCCTACTTCAGAACTTACAGCCAATGCCAGCATCATAAACATATGCCATGCAAGAAGAATTCTTCAAGCATCGAGTTTTGCAGTCTCCTAACAAAGTGGATGACCAAGACAGGAAGTCTTTAGCTTTAGACTTTTCCAATAAGAGAAACCCAACTCCTTTTCTGTTTTCATCACCATTTTCAATTCTATCACATTGCAGTGCTTTTCTCGTCACACAACCACTAGTCCAGTTGTGCTTATACCATTCTTCTGCATTCTCTGGCTCAAATCATCTCAAACATCTGCAGATTGGCAATTTCCTTGCATCACAGCTTGAAAAAGTTCCACAGAAGCCATAAATATCACACTGTGACTCCTGGGGCATCCAGCAGGCTTCCCAATCATTCTTACGGTCACCCAATAATTATGCTCAATTTTGTCTCGAGGATTCAACACAAAGAATGCCAAACCTGTTAAATTTGCATACTCGAAACTGAAATAAGTAGTGCCATCTTCTTCTTTTACAATACTGAATCCGCTAAGATTCAAATTGGTCATACCGGGCATGCCAGTAAAGACCTGACCATTCCAAGGGCCGCTTCGCCAAAATGGAATATTGTTTTTCCAGATGAACACTTCAGGAATATTGCGTAATTCAAGAGTGCCGGAGAAGCTACCAACAGATGGATCAGAGGGGCTTTTCCATGATGTCAGTCTCATTTTCTCTCCTGTTTCTGCATTAGAAGTCACTTTCATGTTTGGCAATAATGTATTACAAGGATGCTGGAAGCTCTACCACATCACCTCGCCTGTTTTATTGTCCTTTAAAACCAGATTTCTAGAATCCAAAAGTGCGAAACTGAACCAGATGGTATGATGCTTGAATTTGACACATTTGTTGACCAAACAACCTTCTTTTGTTTATTTAGTACTACAAGATTGCCTTGCTCAGATATTGCAATAATCCCAGAAGAATCCTTGAGTGGTTCATTTCTATTAGCTAACGAAAACTACTGCATTTTTTGACAAATACCAAATTCCAACATAATAATTGGTTGAGTTTCGAGGATTGAAGAATCCCAGTTTGAACTTGGTGTTATTTGAGCGCAGAGTATAAGGCTCTTGGATAGAACCAGATGATGGCATAGTTTCTAAGGCAGAGACCAAAGATAAAAATACGCAAAGAAATATACATAAATATATGGTATGACCTTGGGATCCCATCAATGACATGAACATCGATCACATGTAAACAGAACAGAGGACTTGAGATTGGCTTTTCTTCACCTCACTTTCTTCAAATGATTGGAACTTTTCTTCCTGATTATTGCTTTTGCTCCAATCATATTTTCTTCTGTGAGATCTTTGTTGTTGTTGTTGGCTTTGACTACTTTGTTTAGCAATGCAATCATGCAGTAGATAGTTCTTTCAAAGATGATGATAACTTGGAAGTTTGGTATCTCCAATCACGATAGACTTCTCATTGATTGCCTTGTCAAATTATCTTTGGATTTTCAAGAAGGAAAAAGGATAAAAAAAATTTGAAAAATCAATGGATCTAGCTGCATTTTATGTATGGTACATGCATCCATTTGTTATCTAGCATATGTAGAATGTTTTATGTGGTGGGCAAGAAAGAAATTGTGGAAGAAAAATATATTTATTGGAATTCTCAAAATGATGTATACAAGTGGGAAAATATTTTTATATTGGTGCCTATCACCACTTCTTATATTTCTCTTCTTCACACATGGGGCTTCACCTTACAACCACTATGGAGCTTTCTCATTTTTACACACACCAATGGCCACCTCCTATCTCCTATTTATAGTAATATATGATGGCAAAAATGGTTCTAGATTTTTTTCTACATATGGCAGCAAATGAATCTCCTAACTTTTCTAGATTGTGGTTGTTTCTTTCTCCAAGATTCTGCTAACTTTTGAGTGGCAACTTATTAAAGAGAGTTTTAGACATTCTAGGTGAGAAAATAATTATTGATTTCTTAATACTCCCCTTCAATGATTATTTTCTCTCACTACGAACCTTGTAATCATGCCAAGTTATGTTCTACACTCTTCAAACTTTGGACAGTGGAGTCCTTTGGTGAATATATTTGCAACTCGATCTTCTGTCTTGACATATTTCATCTCAGTGTCACCTTGTAACACCTTCTCTCGAATAAAATGATAATATACTTCTACACGTTTTGTCCTTGCATGAAAAATAAGATTTTCTGCTAAATGGATTATTGACTGATTATTGCAATATAATTCCATTGTAGAGTTAGTTGGTTGGTGTAGATCTTTCAATAGTTGCATTAGCCATGTACATTCTTGAGTTGCCATAGTTGCAACTCTGTATTCGGCTTCTATATTTGACAGAGATACAATAGACTATCTCTTGCTACACCAAGACACTACCCTTGATTCTAGGCTAAACATATAACCTGTTGTCGAATATCGAGTGTCATGGTCACCAGTGTAATTAGCATCGTAGTATTCTACAACCTTGCATGTCATATCTTTCTTGCATAATATCCTATAATCAATGGTACTTTTGACATACCTTAGTATTCGATGTACTACTTTTAAATATGACTTCTTCAGTTTTTGCATGAATTGACTTACCATACCCACTACATGTGATATGTCAGGTTGAGTTAGAGTGAGGTATATTAAATTGCTAACTAACTGCCTATACATCATAGCATCCTCTAAATCCTTTCCTTCTGCCTAATATAGTCTAGTATTAACCTTAATTGTTGTTGAGATTGGCCTACAATCTAACATACCATATTTCTACTGGCATAGGAATAATCCACCCTTGGTTCTATTGATCTAAAGTCTAAGAAAGTGTTTTATCTCTCCAAGCTCCTTCATTTGGAAGCATACAACTAAATTACCTTTCATTTAATGAACCTCCTTTTTGTCATCTCCGGTGATAATAAGGTCATCCACATATACTAGCACTATAGTTAGCTTACCATTTTGTTTTTTCATGAACAAGCTTGAGTTTATAGGTGCCACTGAATATTTGTTTTGTAGTAAAAATTTTGCAATTTTCTTATACTATGCTCTTGGTGCTTACTTCAAATTATATAATGCTTTCTTCAACTTGCACATAACTTGGGTGAACTTTACTCTTAAAACCTCTCAGTTGCTCCATGTATATTTCTCGATCTAACTCACCATGTAGAAATGCATTCTTAACATCCATCTAATAGAGTTTCCAACATTTGGTAGCTACTAGTGCTAATAGTACATACATTATATTTATTTTAGCCACTGGACTGAATGTTTCATCATAGTCTAGCCCATACTTTTGTGAAAATCCTTGAGCCACTAAATGAGCCTTGTACCTCTCTACTAAACCATTAGGACAAGTTTTTATCTTATATACCCATTTACAAGAAATAAGTTGTACTCTAGCAAGTCATAACACTAATTCCTATGTTTTATTTTGTTTCAATGCCTTAACTTTTTCTTTCATTGCATTTCTCACTCCTTGGATTGAGCTACTTCTTCCTAAGTACTCGATTCCTTTATACCATTATATTCTATTGGCATATTTTGAATTTGGTTTCCAAATCCTTTTAGATCTTTTTAGTTGTGGTTAAGGAACTTCCTCCTCTAATTTCTTTAGTTAATTTGTTCTCTCCTCCTCTAGAGATTTAATGTGGACTCTTGTTTACTAAGGGCTTTTCCTTTTATTTGGTGACCTTGCTTTAGCTTGACTAGGTGATGGTTCAACATTAACTACCTTTTCTTATGTTGGCTATACTTCCTGAACTTCTACTTGCACCTCTAAATGTTTTTGTACCTGCTTCTTAAAAGAGATGAATTTATATTTTTAAAAATAGAAAGATGTTGATGTAATTAAATTATATCTTAAATAAAATGGATGTAATTTATTTTTTCATTTTTTTATAAGTCATCACAAATCTACAATAAAAATATAAAAATTATGTGTTGGAGTTATAGTAATTAAGCTATACCTTTTTTTTTTATAATAATTTTGAGCACTAAGGAGAGTTGGAAACATATCCTTAAAAATAATGCTACTTTAAAATAATAAATGATAAATCTCTTTCAACAAAATCTCAACCCAAATATATCAAAGGATTGTACTTAGCATTTACTTTGTAATGCTAAGAGTTCGCATGTTTCCACTCATCTAAGCATCTAAGCAGTTGTAATTTTGTCCAAAAAAATTATAACGTTTATATATTAATTGGATTAAATTAGATGTAAAATTTATGACATTACGAGTGAAAGATTTTAAGTTTAAATATATTTTTGTCCCTTTTAAAAAAAATCAATTCCACTTGGTTTTCCCTAAATTCACGATTCAATTTTAACCCTCCTAACACAGCAATTGCACCAATTTGGATCCAAACCACTAATGGCCGTCTATTTGAAAACGAATTTACGAGCCTAGCTTATTGGCATCCAAAGTGCCATGTTGACTGTGAAAAAACTGTATACTAACTGAGATTAGATTATTTTTTTCTCCGACTTCTTCCGAAAGATTCATGGCTTCTCACACTCTGATCTCCCCCTAATTCCTTCACCATCAATCCACTGTCATTCATCCCCTTTGCTCAATAATGATATTTGTTGATAGGACTACATTAATCTAAGTAAATCAAATCTCTATCATAAACCAAACCACCCACCAGTAACATTACCGGTTGCCATTTTAATTCCATAGAATATTATGTTTGGAAAAACACAAACAAATTATCGTGAAGAAAGCTTGTAACAAATCTTAGATATCATCAAACATCTGGGCAGCAACACCTCAATCATTGAGGAAAAAAAATTCGACAAATTAATATTCCACAATCTGCCAAATAATAATACTTCACAAAAGTTTAGAGATCGAATGTCCCGATTCCAACATTTATTCCTCCCCATCTAATTTTGTTCTAGTTCTTTAGATGTTATATCAAAATTTCTGCCAATTTTAAATCTTTGCAGTATTTCTATCAATTTTATCATGTTATTCCGCCAATTAGAGGGCAAAAAATAGAAGAAATAATGGGAGGTAAGGCCGTGTGAGAAGGGAGAGAGAAATGACGACAATTGGATTTCATGGTCGTGTTCCAATGAGGGAAATGAGAAGGGACAAAGCATCCGTTTATTTTTTGTATTTTTATTAAAAAATTATTTTTTAAAATATATAAATAAAAGAATGTTATGTGTAATTATATTTTATAATTAAAAGAAAGATATATTTAGAATTATAATAAAAAAAGAAAATAAGTTTTCTTTAAAAAAGAAAAATTATCTTTCATAAAATTTTAATATTTAATATTATAAATTTAAATTATTTTTGATATTTTATAATTATATTTTTATTAAAAACATTTTCCGTTGAAAATGAAAAAAAAAGGCGGAAGGATTAAATATTTTGAGATGAAAGTGTGGATGGTGGGCATTTTGACCCAAATACTGTGCGTTGAAAAAGTATTTCCTTAAAACTTGCGTTGGAAAAAGTAATTCTCGAAACACTTAAATTGAATTTTTTTTTAAATTTGACTGATTACGGTCGGGGAAGGGCCGTGATCAGTCTGCACCCCCACTGCTGAAAGACATAAAGCAGGCAGGCACAGTGCGTGTAGTCACGTGGCCTTCTTTTCTCCATTTTTTTCCTTCAAATTTGTCTTTCATTGTCGAGAGCAACGAGATTTTTTTTTCTTTCACTTAATAGATGCATAAAAACATATCCCTTCTCTATTATTAAAAATTAATATAATAATTAATTTTTTAATTAATTTATTCATTTTATTTTAATTTTTATTAATAGTTTAGACTTTATTTACTTCAATAAAAATATTTTTATAAAATATAATTATTAAATTATAAACTAAAAATATTCTATTTATTTAATATTAAATATAAAAATTTTAAAAATAATTTTTTATTTTAAAAATAATTTATTTTTCTTCGTTATCATATTTTTAAATATCAATTTTTATCATCAGTGTAATTAATATATAATTTTTTTTATTAATTGGATAAAAATTAAAAATAAATTAAATAAGGGCCACAGATTAAAAAAAATACATTGTTTGCTAACTTAGTTAATTAATTAAGGTAACAAAATATTAAGTATTAGTTGTTGTGAAATTCAATTTTCATAATTCAAATTCCTTAAATTCATCATTAACGTATTTAATTATTTAACAGTATTAAAATCACCACTAACATATTTAATTATTTTAAGAATTTTTTGCATTCTTTACTTTTACTTTTTATACATTGTTAAAATTATATGTGACATAATAAAAATTAAATAATGGATTACCATAATTTAAAAATTAAAGATTTATTTTCATAGTGTAGATTATATTTTAATTTCATAATTAGCTAAAAATTTACATTCATATATATACATGACATTAGCTAAAAATCATAATTAGGTAAAAATCATAAATTAATACGAAACATTGCAGCATTCCTATATATTAATATTATATATTAATCAATTTTTTAGTTAATATTTTTATATATAATTATAATATTATATTACTAAAATAAATATTTACTCATAATATAAAATTATTATTTCTAAAAATTTATTTTATGCTATAGTGGGATAAATAAAAATATTATTTTTATAATAAATTATGTTATTAAGTATTAATATTAATAATAATTATTCTATTAAAAAATATTTAATTAATATAATATTTAAATTTAAAATTAATTACCTACTTAAATATTGAACAATGAAAAGTTAATTATTTTTAGAACTCTTTGTTACATATTAATCAAATTTTATCTAATTTTTTATAAATAATTAATATATAATTATAATATTAGATTATTAAAATAAATATTTATTTGTATAGCACGTGACTACCTAATTAATTATATTAATAGTGAATATTAATTTTAAATTTTATATAATTTAAAATAATTTTTAAATATTTAAAATTGAAGGATCAAAATTTAACCACTTAAAATCAAGGAGATATTTTATAATTTTTATTAATTTCTTCAACTATGATACAGTACTTTATCTTCAAAAGTATGATAAAATTTTTCATTCCTATCACATCCCTTACATTGAAATCGAATTATATTAAAGTGAGTTATACATTAAATTTATTTATTTATTAAATATATAATAATTTATATTAAATTTTTATTTTAATAAAAAATATTTAATTTAATAATTTATAATTCATTAATAAAATAAAATGAATAAATTAATTGAAAAATTAATTATTATATTAATTTTTAATAATAGAGAAGTAATATGTTTTTATGCGTCTATTAAGTGAAAGAAAAAAAAATCTCGTTGCTCTCAATAATGGAACACAAATTTGAAGAAAAAAACGGAGAAAAGAAGGCCACGTGATTACATGCACTGTGCCTGCCTGCTTTATGTCTTTGAGCAGTGGGAGTACAGACCGATCACGGCCCTTCCCCGATTGTGATCAATCAAATTTAAAAAAAAAAATTAATTTAAGTGTTTTGAAAATTACTTGTTCTGATGTAGAATTTAAGAAAATATTTTTTTAACGTACAGTATTTGAGTCAAAATAGCGTGGACGGTATCGGTGCGCCCACGAGAAGTAAGCTGGGTAATGGGATGGGAGGTTCGATGGGGGAGAATTTTTATTTTTTTGCTAAGATTTGATGGGAGAGAATTAGTTGATGGAAAAGTAGGTCAGTAATGGAGCTTCGTTATGACTTCATTTGAAAAGGAGAGAGAAAAGAAGGGGGGGGGGGGAAGAGAGGGAATGGGTTCATACATTTAACGTAGGCCCCACCTTTTTTTCCAACTTCGCGTGACACATTGGAAGTTAACGCGCCGTGTGGGCACTTTCTTCTTTAAATTAACACATTTAGTGAAGCTGAAGTAAATTAGTCTAATTTATAAATTAAAAAGAATAAAATTAAATAATGAATTTAAGGGGATTAATTAATTTATATTTTAGGAATTAAAATTATATTTAAATGAAGATTTTAAAATATATATAATTTTTCACTGCAAGAAATTCTGAACCACGTCGCAATTCACGAAGATATAATCCAATTGCATGAGATAATTAATTGCTATTCCATCTGGTTCTGGGTATGCAGAAATTTTCAGAACCTCTTCTTCAAGCAGGGTCGGAGGAGACGATGGAAGTTTCAGACGTTTTCCCTTATGTTCATGAAGTGAAGCCTTGTGCTTTTCTATTGATCTAATTGTTAACCTTGTTGGATATTTCAGCATGCTGTTGAGAATCTGATTGGCATGAAGTTCATGGTAATTTCATAATGCTCAGGAAAATTCTAAATTTGACTCTTGTTTAAGGAAACAAATGAGAAATAAATTAGATTTACTAATATTTGTATAAGTTGGAATTTAGGCTTATTAATTTTTATTGTTATTATTATCCAACTTATTTGAGTTCAAAAATAAATGGAATATGATTATCAAGCTCTTTAAATGATTTATGGACTTTGGACCATTATAGTTTTAAATTTGTAAAAGTTTAATTATATTTTTTCATGTGAAGAGAATATTTTATGATTTTTCATTTATTTCTATTTTTAAAAATGTCAAACTTGTTCATCAAGTTAAAATTTTATTGGCTGTAATATAATATTTATTTTTTAAAGGAAAGATGACAAGATCCAATAGTCAATATTTATTAGTCACTTTAAGCTTTTGATTTATTATGAGTGAAAAAATCAAAATAAAATTTTTTTTTCAAATTTTTAATAACTTAACATGTGCTAAATTTAATATTAAATTGTATAGGCTATCTTGACAAAATTTTATAGCTGAATGAACAATTATGAATAGTATATACGCAATACAAGCTAACTAGATTAGTCTTTTAGAAGAAAGTACAATTTTTGCAAAATAGTAGCATGGTTGCTATCTTATGCCAAAAACCAAAAAAAGGCGACAAGTGATTTTATTTTTGACATATACAGTACTTAGTTGATATTTTCAAATTGCATGACATCCTGGGAAGCTTCCAAGGCAAGCCAATATCTATGGAGTCATTTTTCAAATTTCAAATTATTTGGAACAAAAAAAAAAGCTTGGAGCCAAAAGTTTAAATTCAAACTTGGAGCTTAAATTTAAATTTAGAGCTAAAAGACAACTTGGAGCCCGAGTTGGTTTTCATCTATAAATAGGGCACATGCATAAGAAGAAATAATGAGAGAAACATAGAAGCCTTACACTATAACTTGCAAATTCTCTAGCTCTTTTTTAGAAAAATCTTAGTTCTCATCTTTTTCTCACTCTAGAGTTAAAACTTACATATCCACTTAAGAGTGTTAGTAAGTGAAAGCTTGTAAAATCTTTTCAAGAGATTGTGAGAAAAATCCTTCTTGTACGCTTTGAGAAATCTTAGTGGAGATAGGGATAATCTTATAAAATTAGGTAATTCTGAAATTCTAGTGAAAATCAGTGTATCTTATAAAATTAGGTGGTTGTGAAATCATAATAAAGATTGGTGTATCTTACATATCCACTTAAAAGAGTGTTAGTAGATGAAAAACTTGTAAAATCTTTTCAAGAGATTATGAGAAAAATCCTTCTTATACGCTTTGAGAAATCTTAGTAGAGATTGGGATAATCTTATAAAGTTAGGTAATTATGAAATCCTAGTGAAAATCGATGTATCTTATAAAATTAAGTAGTTGTGAAATCTGAATAAAGATTAGTGTATCTTATAAAGTTAGGTGGTTGAAGATTTCCTAATGGAGATTAGAGTATCTTGTAAAACTAGGTGTTGTAACTTAATGAAAAATTAATGGTTACCTCAAGTGAAACTTGGTAGCTTGAAAAGAGAGAAGTAGATGCAAAAGATATTCCTTTTGGATAATCGAATCTCTATATAAATTTTTAGTATTATTTCTTCTCTCCTTTACTTATCTCTTATTTCATTTCAATTCTTTTTACCATCATTGTGTTTTTGAAAATTGCATTGCTTCATAGGAAAAGAAGTTAACATTTTTATTGCATTTATTAAAGAAACACATTTTGAAAAACTTTTGAGAAAATATTATTAAAATATTTTATATTTTTGAAACTACATATTCATAATTTTTTCAAGAATCTTTTAATCAAACTTCATAGTCTTGTTATTTTAATATCATAAATATTATTTATAATTTTTTGTAAAAGCCAATTCACCTCTTCTTTGGCTTATAAGCTCTATCAATTGGTATTCAAACTTGGTCTCACATTTTTAAAGTTTAACAACTTTATGAGTAAAGATTTTATAGGTAATGAAACTTTTTGACCAAAATCATGGATTAAAAGGACATTCTACAACTAGACCTTCACTCTTTAATGGTGCAAATTATGACTATTGGAAGTTTAGAATGATTATCTATATCAAATTCACCAACATTGAACTATGAAAAGTTATCAAGGAAAGCTATAAAGTACCTATAAAGATGGAAAGAGAAATGAAAAGTGCTTAAGCCGAAAGATGAATGGACGGAAACCAATTACAAGAAGGAAGCAATACACGTAAAAGTAATGATTGCTATTATGTGTGTTATAACATCTAGCGAGTTTAAAAAGATCTCTAAATGTGCTTCTACAAAATTAATGTAGGATAAACTTGAAGTGACCTATGAAGGCACTAATCAAGTAAAAGAAATTAGGATCAATATGCTTGTACATGAATATGAAATATTCAAGATAGAAGAAAATAAAAAGCTAAACCCTATGTTTGAAAGGCTCTCAGCCATTGTTAATAATCTTTGATCTTCAAGCATTAGGAAGAATCATTACTAATGGAGAACTAGTGATGAAAATCTTGAGAACTCTTCCAAAATTATAGCAATCTAAAGTAGATACCATACAAAAGGAAACAATCTCTCTACTCTTACATATGATGAGCTAAAAGAAAAACTCTTAGCATATGAGAAAACATATATGAGAGAAGATCAAGAAAAAAGAAGAAAGTGATAGCATTTAAAACATCTTCACAAAAAGATGACAAAGAAGAGGATAATCTTAGTGAAGAAACTAAAAAATAAAAAGATGAGTTAGCCTTTTTAGCAAAAAAGGTTTTTTAGAATGTACAAAAGAAGAGGCAGTTTTAAGCCTAGATCATTTTGAAAAAGAAAACAAAATAAAGAATCAAGCAACTAGCCTTTAGTTTGTTTTGAATGTAAAAAGTTAGTACATAAGAAAAGTAAGTGTCCAAAATTAAAGAAAAAACCTCCAAAGAAGACAACCAAGAAAAAAACTATGATGGCAATATGGGATGATGAAAATATAATATTTGAAGAAGAAGTAAATGATATCGTCAACTACTACTTTATGGCTAGAAGTAAAGAAAAAAATGAGGTAACTGAAGATGAACTTAAATTTCTTTTATTTTATGATGAATTGATGAAAGATTTTCACAAAATTTTAACTAAATATTTTTTTTAGAAAAACTTAACAAAGCTTAAATGAAGGAAAATGATCTTCTGAAAAAGGAAAAAAGGAAAAAGGTTTTTCAAACTCTTTTGAAAAATAGTTTGAAAATTGAAAATGAAGCTTTTAAAAAGGAAAAACAAAATTTGGAAAATAATCTTGAATTTCTAACAAAATTGGTTGAAAACCTTAAAAAAGAAAATTAAGACTTATTAAAAGAAAAAGACCTTTTAAAGAAAGAAAAACAAGTTTTAGAAAATGATTTGAAATTTTTGAAAGTAGAAAATCATAAAATAAAATCTAAGTTAGAGTATAAATCTTTAAACTTGAAAAAGCAAATTATTTCTTTAAAGAGAAAAATAAATACTCTAACAAATGATCTTGCAAAGTTTATCAATGGAAAATTAATTTGGATACTTTCTTAGAAATTCAAAAATATTCTTTAGAAAAAGAAGGATTAGGATATCTTCAATAATAAACATTACAAAAATGTCTTTATGAAAGCCTTTTATCCATCAAGTTCATATGTGACTTGCAATTATTGTGGAGATAAATGTCATATTGCTGCCCTTTGTTATTTAAGATAAGGAATGTCTTAAAAAAAATTAATATTGGATGCCCATAAACAAAATGATAAAAAGGCATCAACTAACCTCCAAGGACCCAAAAAGATTTAGGTACCTAAAAAAATTAATCTTTTATTATAGGTATGTCTTAAATCCACAATAAAAAAAGATGGTTAGTTTCTAGGTAGTGGATGCTCAAGACACATGACTAGAGCTCAAAGCAAATTCTTATCACTTAAAACTATAAATGGTGGATTTGTCACACTTGGAGATAATGCCAAATACAAAATTATTGGTATAGGTAAGATAGGTATAGGTTTCACCTCTATTAATAATGTTAGTTTGGTCGATGGTTTTAAGCATAATCTTCAAAGTATTAGCTAACTTTGTAATAAAGGTTACAAAGTGATTTTTGAATCATCACATTATTTTATTCAACATAAAAAGGAAAATAAAATTTATTTTTTCAGAAAAAGAATTGAAAATATCTATGTTTCAAGTATGCAAGAAATTTTTTCAAATTCTTTAAAATATCTTGCATTAACAAGTGATGAAAGTTGGCTATGACATAGAAGACTTGGTCATATTAACATATGTCTTATTTCAAATCTTTTGAAGAAAGACCTAGTAATAGGTCTTCCAAAAATAAATTTTGAAAAAGACTATATATATGACGCATGTCAACAAAGTAAGTAAGTAAAATCATTGTTTCAACCCAAAAATGTGGTTTCAACTTCTAGACCACTAAAGCTTTTACATATAGATTTATTTAATCCTACCAAAATAATGAACCTTGGAAGAAAAAGGTATGGTTTAGTAATTGTTGATGATTTCTCTACTTGGGTATATTTTTTTGCACATAAAAATGATGCTCTTGAAATATTTGAGAAATTTTACAAGAAAATTCAAAATGAAAAAGGCATTTGCATTATAAACATTAAAAAAGACCATGGTAGTAAATTTGAAAATAAAAAATTTGAAATTTTTTTGTAATGAAGATGGTATTAGTCATAACTTTTCTTATTTTAAAAATCCTTAACAAAATGGGGTAATAAAAAAAAAGAATAAGGCATTAAAAAATATGGCTAGAACCATGCTTTGTGAAAATAACTTACTAAAATATTTTTGGTTAAAGCTATTAATACATCATGTTATATTTCAAATAAATACTTCACAAGACCTATTTTAATAAAAATACCTTATGAGTTATGGATGGCTAGAAAACCCAATATTAGCTATTTCCATGCTTTTGGATGCAAATGTTTTATTTTAAATAATGGAAAAGATAATCTTGTAAAATTTGACTCAAAAAGTGATGAAGGAATTTTTGTAGGATATTCTAATACAAGTAAAATATATAGAGTATACAACAAAAGAATCTTTACTATTGAAGAATCTATACATGTTATTTGTGATAAATCTAATACATATTCTTTAAGAAAGCAAGCTGATGATGAAGGCCAAATAATCTCAAAGAAGCAAGAATCTAAATAACAAATCAAAACAACTAGAGATAACTAATTCAAAACTCATTTCCTAGAAGAGCAAGGAGATTGCTATCTTGAACAAAATGCTGAAAATGAACAAAATGATTGCTATTTAGAATAGAATGATGATGTTATCGAAAATCCAACTGAAGAACGACAACATACACCTCCAATGAGTAAAGAAAGTCTACCAAGAGAATAGAGAAATCACTCGAGCTATCTAAATAAATTTATTATTAGTGATCCATCTCAAGGTATGAGAAGTAGATCCTCTTTTAAAAATAAAACTAACTTGGCTTTATTATCACATATAAAACCTAAGAATATACAAGATGCTCTCAATGATGAAAGTTAGGTTAAAGCCATGAAATAGGAATTACACCAATTTGAAAAAAATGAAGTATGAAAGCTTATACCACAACCTTCAAATTATCCAATCATTGGAACTAAATGAGTATTTAGAAATAAATTGGATGAATTCAATTAAATGGTAAGAAACAAAGTAAGGTTAATAGCTCAAGGTTATAATCAATAAGAAGGTATTAATTATAATGAAACCTATGCACCTGTAACTAGACTTGAATCTATAAGAATGCTTTTATCCTTTGCATGCTTCAAAAATTTCAAATTTTATCAAATGAATGTAAAAAGTGAGTTTTTGAATGGGTTTCTAAAGCCTTTTATGGATTAAAACAAGCTTCAAAAGCTTAGTATAAAAGGCTTAGTAAATTTCTTATTGAAAATAATTTTTTAAAAAGAAAAGTGGATATTACTCTTTTTGTCAAAACTATTGAACATGATATACTAATAGTCCAAATTTATGTTGATGATTTATTTTTAGTTATACTAATGACCTTTTAAGCAAGGAATTTTCAAATCTAATGAAACATGAATTTGAGATGAGCATGATGGGAGAACTTACATTTTTCCTTGGACTTCATATGAAGCAAATGAAGGAAGGAATATTTATAAATCAAGAAAAATACACATGTGAGCTTTTAAAGAAATTTGGGATGGAAAATGCAAAAACCATTAGTACGCCTATAAATCCATCCATAAAATTGGATAAAGATGAAAATGGTAAGATGGTTGATGAAAAATGGTATAGAGGTATAATTGGCTCACTCCTTTACTTAATCATAAGTAGACCTGATATTATGTTTAATGCGTGCATATGTGTTACATATCAATCAAATCCTAAAGAATCTCATTTATGTGTTGTTCAAAGAATTTTTGGATATCTACTAAGAATTAAGAACCATAACCTTTGGTATCCCAAGGATAGTTCCTTAGATCTAGTGGGATATTCAGATGATGACTTTGTAGGATGCAAGTTAGACAGAAAAAGCACTAATGGAACATATCAATTTTTAGGATAAAGAATTGTATCATGGCATAGCAAAAAGCAAGCTTTAGTTGCCTTATCTACAATAGAAGTAGAATATATAGCAGTAGGAAGTTGTTGCATATAAATTTTATGGATGAAAACATAACTTGAAGATTACGGTTTGAAATTGTCATTTATACTAATCTTTTGTGATAATATAAGTACTATAAATTTAACTAAAAATCTTATTCAACACTTATGAATAAAACACATTGAAATTAAATACCATTTTATAAGAGATCATGTGCTTAAAAGAGATATCCTACTTTACTTTACAAATAGTGAAAATCAATTAGCGGGTATCTTTACAAAATCCTCATATGAAGATAAACTTTCTCATATTAGAAAGGAACTTGGTATTATTTATCTTGATTAAATTACTCTACATGTGTTATCTTATACTTATGTGACATGACATGCATCATTCTTTAGAAATAGGTTCATGGTAGTTAGAAAATAATCTTAGGGTTGTGAGATAGCAAGCTCATTACTATCTCAAGCCTCTGGAAGGTTTGAAAATTTGAAAATTAATTTTTAAAATTTTCTAAATTGTGTCGAATCACCAATTTAACACCAAAAGGACATTCCTATCAAATTCATTGTTACATATAATCCCTTTTTGTAATTGAAAGTACTTATATCTTTCTTTTAAAATAGTGTCAATGTTTAATACAAAATTAAACTGTGTTTAAACTCATAATCATTAGTTTTCTACCAACTACTCAAATTTAATGAAATATGAGATTGTACTTTTAAAATCTAATTTATTCATCAAATAAGTACAATATTCCCAAGGAAGTCAGTTTGTATTCTTTCCTACACCAGAAAACCTAAAAAATTATTCTGTTTCTGTGTTTCCTATTTCCAAAAAACTGTAATCCTTAATCCAGACTTCTTTAAGCTTTCTAATTAAGAAACCCTCTGGCAACATTTCAATATCTTTATCTCTTCCTCAAAAACTAATTCCAATACCATCTCTATTTCTTTTCAATAAATCCTTCTTCTGTTAATGGTGCAATCTACAATATTCAATGAAAATGATTTCAAAGATGTGTTTATGACTAGTAAATATAATAATGATATCAAGATGAGAAGGTTCATGAAACTTTAAAAAGTTGATATTCAACCACTGGAAAATGAAAGGATAAAGTGTTTTAAGTGGCTGAAAGAAATATAGTGGGAGGACTTCGTGAAAATGGACGAACTGGTGTATGAAAAGCACACAAAGCTCTTCTATGCCAACATTGAATCTTTTGAGGATGGTGAATGATTACAGATTTATGTAAATGGAGAAGAATAGAAGGTTGTTTTTGGGATTGATTAATTACCTATTAGGCTCCTTAAATGATGGATCTTAGTTAAACCCAAGCAAAATCATTAAAGATGAAAATGACTTCAACTTTAGAAGATGGATTCAAAAGTTAGGAAGCAAAAATGCAGAGAAAGCTCCTCTAGCAACCAACTGATAATGAAGTGAAAGGTTCTGCACTATTACATCCGTAATATCTTGTGTCCTAAGGGAGGCTCTATAAGCAATGAAAGTAATTTTGATGCATTTTTGTTATGGGCTATAGAGATTGGATTTAGAATTAATCTGGGGTATTTGATGACTAGACAAATTTTGTCTATCAAAGGTAGAGTTAATGCTTATATAGGATATGGTATGGTAATAACTAAAGTTCTAAAATACTTTGAAGTAGATTTATCTAGGAAAAAAGGACAAGAAATTTTTAGTGGCAATGTCATGAGTGACAGTTGGCTTAAAACACTATCTTTTCAGTAAAGGACTTATGCTTCTTACCAAGATGAATAAAAGAGTCATTAATTAAAAAATTATTCAGCTAAGGTTTATGGAGTTAGAAAACTAAAGAAGAAATTTATAAAAGAAGTAGAAGAAAAGAAGGAGAAGGAAGAAGTTGATACCCTTTTTCGAATGCCTGTTAAAGGAATATATATCGGTGAAAAGGAAAGTTCAAAAGAAAGAAGTCTGATAAAGGAAAAGGAAAAAGAAAAAAGGAAATTGGAAGAAGACCCAATAGAAGTAGAAGCTAGAGAGATAAAAAGAGCTACCAAAGCTCTAAAAATAAGGAAGTTAGGAAGCGACAGTAGTAAAAAGAAAGAGGAGGAAATAAGTAAAGAAAGAAGAAAATCTAGTAGAGTAAAAGAAGCTAGTTTTGTGCCTAATTATTGTAAAACAAAAGTAAGAAAGCCTAAGGCCAAGGAAATCATTAAGCTGGAATTTGACTCTGAGAAAACAAAGATAATACATGATGAGTCTGATACTGAGCTTGTGGATGAAGAAAATATGAATAAATTGCTAGAAATTAAAATTAAAATTGCCACAGCTAAGAAGAGACAACTAGAAGAAGAAATCAGAAAGTTCAAAGAAGAGCTTAACACAATGGACACTGAAGAAGACATAGAAGAGGAAAAGGAGGAAATTTAAATAGAAAAAGAGGAAAAAAAAGGATAAAGAAGAAAAGAAGAAGAAAGAAAAAGAAAAACTTACTGGTAGCTAGGAAAGTGAAACATGGTATGAATTATTAACTGATATAGAGGAAGAAGATGAAATGGAAGGACTTGATGTAGAGTTTCATAACTAGTGTATGAAGAAGCAGAAGAATATATGGATATTGAGGTAAAATCTTCTTAAGATATTGGTGTAGTTCTTGATGCTGAAGGTAATAGCAGTTCTCTTTAGAGCTCTTTTGATTAGCAAACTTTATAACTATATTTCAATTGTTGAACTTCACGAGTTCCACAATCTCTTGAAGACCTCTTTCTAATATCTAGCCTAGAAGAGCTATATTTTGTGAGATGGAAAGATCACAAACACTAATCTAGTGTTCCATTTACCCAATAGTCACTGAGTTCTTTGCAACTTAGGATAATGAACCAAGACAATGGGCTATCTTAGTAGAACAACCTAATTAATCCTTCTCAACCTTACCATACTTTTGAACTATTCTTGTACAATCACCTCATATTGAAACTTTTAACCTTATTATAACAACATCTACGGAAACACCAATAGCAAACCACCTTAACTAAACAAAGATAAAGATACTTCAAAACTATAGCCCTTTCCATTATATTCCAATCAAGCACTACTTGATCCTTTCACTTTCTTTATTGATCTTATGATGTATGAGGCTTACATTTTTACTTTACACTGTCTTCCAATTATAGTTGAATAAGCAGGTCCATTCAATTCCAAGCTAAGTAATGAAGATAGAATTGATAAGCTTGAAGGAGATCTTGTTAATATATCTAATAAGGTTGATAGTGGCTTCTAAGATTTACAACCTCAATTGAAGATAGTTATTGATTTGCTGTTATCATAAAATAAACCCTTTGAGAACCCTTAGATCGCATAGTTCAATTGACCTAGGCATATGCATTATAGATTTTAGGCATTTCACCTTTGCATATGCATATAAAACTATTAGAACAAGTTAGCTCTTGTTAACAGTTTTAGTTGAGGGATTCATATATATTAATGTTGCTTATTTATGAACAACTTTTGTAAACAATTATTTCACATTTTCTGATTTTTGTGTCTTTTCTTGTTATATTATTATTTAATTTTTGTTATTTCTTGTTTGTATCTTTTTTCTAATTCTTGTTTGATTTCTTGCATATTCTTTTATGCATAATTACATGTTTTAGATTATTCTGTTATTATACTTTTCTATCCTAGTTTGTTGTTTGTCTATTTCATGTTCCTTTGTTCTATTTTTCATTACTTTTAACCTTTAATTTAATAACTTTTGACTTGACCCTGTCACTTTTTAATGTTTTTTCCTCTCTTTCATATTCCAATTTTCATCACTATTAGCTTCTCCTACTTATTTTTTGACTTAAGATAAGTTTTTCATTCACATGCCTTTATCTTTTTATTATAACATGCTTTTGTATTTTTTATTTTTCTCTCATTTATTTTTTCCCTAATATTGGTTTTTGCTTTAATACTAGTTTTTACTTTAATATGCTTGTTTTATTTCTTTTCTGTCGCCTTTCTACTTCCACTCCACTATTGTTTTTGCTCTAATATTGTTGTTTTTCCTTCTATTTTTGCTCCTGTTTTCTTTTTACTTTTATTTTTTGTCACCTTTTTGCTTCCCTTTTTACTTTTACTATAACATTGGTTTTTGCTAATGCCAAAAGGGAAAGATAAGAGGATGCAAAATAATGCAAAGTTTTTTAAATCATTTTTTTAGAAAAGCTACATTCCTTCAAAAGTAAATCTATTTCAAAAAAAGAGCATTTGAAAGAAATATCCATATTCTTTCATATTAAATTGTTCTAAAACTTCCATATAGATCTAATATACTTATAGTGCTCTGATACCTTTTATATGACTTGAATAAATTCTTTTACAAAACTTTACAAAAGTTTATTATTATAAAAAAAAGGGAGAATAAGGAAACAAATGAGAAATAAATTAGGTTTATTAGTATTTTCATAAGTTAAAACTTAGGCTTATTAATTTCTATTGTTATTATTATCTAACTTATTTGGGTTCAAAAATAAATGGAATATAATTATCAAGCCCTTCAAATGATTTATGGACTTTAGGCCATTATACTTTTAAATTTGCAAAAGCCCAATTATATTTTTTCATGTGAAGAAAATATTTTATGATATCCCATTTATTTCTATTTTTGAAAATGCCAAACTTGCTTACTAAGTTAAAATCTTACTAGCTATAATATAACATTTATTTTTCAAAGAAAAGATAACAAAATCTAATGGTCAATAGTATTAGTCATTTTAAGCTTTTGATTTATTATGAGTGGGAAAACCAAAATGAGAGGAAATTTTATATTTTTAATAGCCTAACATGTGCTAAAATTAATATTAAATTGTATAGGTTATCTTAACAACATTTTACAATTGGATGAATAGTTATGAACATTACATACACAGTACAAGCTAGCTAGATTAGTCTTCTAGAAGAAAGTACAATTTTTGTAAAATAGCAACATGGTTGCTATCTTGTGTTGAAAATCGAGAAAAGGTAAAAAATGAATTTATTACTGACACATATAGTACTTACTTGATATTTTTAGATTGTATGACATCTTAGGAAGCTTTTGAGGTATACCAACATTTATGGAGCCATTTTTCAAATTTTAAATTACTTAGAGCTAAAAAGAAGCTTGGAGCTAAAAGTTCAAATTCAAACTTGGAGCCAAAAGATAACATGGAGCCTAAGTTGGTTCTTATCTATAAAGATGCTACATGCATATGAAGAAGTAATGAGGAAAACATAGAAACCTAGCACTACAACTTGCAAATCCTTTAACTTTTCTTTAGAAAAATCCTAATTCTTATCTTCTTCTTACTCTGGGAGCCAAAACTTGCATATCCATTCAAAAGAATGTTAGTGAGTGAAAACTTATAAATTTTTTCAAGAGATTGTGAGAAAAATCCTTCTTGTATACTTTGAGAAATCCTAATAGAGATTGGGATAATCTTGTAAAGTTAGATGATTGTGAAATCTTAATAAAGATCGGTGTATTTTGTAAAGTTAAGTGGTTGTGAAATCTTAGTGAAGATTAGTGTATTTTGTAAAACTAGGTGGTTGTGAAATCCTAGTGAAAATTGGTTTATCTTGTAAAGTTAGATGGTTGAAAAAATCCTAGTGAAGATTAGAGTATCTTGTAAAGTTAGGTGTTATAACTTGATGAAAAGTTAGTAGATATCTAAAGTAAAACTTGGTAATTCTTTTTGGATAATCGAACCTTTATAAAAATTCTTGGCATTATTTCTCTTTTCCTTTACTTATCTCTTGTTTCATTTCTATTCTTTTACCATTATTGTGTTTTTGAAAATTGCATTGCTTCATAGAGAAAGAAGTTAACATTTTCATTGCATTTATTAAAGAAACACTCTTTGAAAAACTTTTGAGAAAATATTACTAAAATATTTTATATTTTTGAAACCATATATTCATAATTCATTTAAAAATCTTTTAATCAAACTTCATAGTCTTGTTATTTTAATATCATAAATATTATTTATAAATTTTTGTAAAAGTCAATTTAACCCCTCTTAACTTATAAGCTCTATCATTCTTTCTTGAAGAATTGGAATAATATTTTTGTTTCATACAATTTTTGGGTTTAGTAATGACCTAGCTTTAGATTAACTTGAATTTTCACCTTATTTTATTCACCTTCTTAGATGAGTCAAAATCATGTTATTCAAGTTAAACCTTAAGATTTATAAGGTAGTTTCTTATAATTTATAGTATGCTTGAAAGTTAAAAGGAAAAAAAAGGAAAGGAAAAATAATAAAAGAAAGTAAATAAGAATGAAATAAAAAAGGAGGAGATTGGATGATTGATGGAAAATTTTTTTTCCCTTCTCTTATTTAAATATTTAGAATATTCTCTAGAATTTTGCAAACGATGAGAACACAATAGTGGTTGGTATTGTTAGAAGATTTTGAAAGGATAGACATATAAACCTTTCATTTCTTTCCATCATTAATTACCTTTTCTTTACTTTTCTTTTTCTTTATTCTTCCCGATTAAAACATAGCATTAAAGATATATTTTTACTACTTATAGGGATACTAAATTTTATAACTACAAGGATAAAATATGCAAGAGGAAAAACATCTAGGTATCCTAGTTACAATGCTTCCGGAAATGAAAAGGTTTTTAAAGGGTAATTCAAAAACAATAAAAGTTCTAAAAACACCTAATTTACCTTCTCTTGGGTGTGTAGGTTGCTAGGACTTACAATTGATATCAAAGTTATAGGTTCTTGTTTAAATGACTTAACTATCTCAAGAGGATCTATAACAACCTTTGATGGTAACTTTTTAAAAGAAAATTTTGATATTTCAAATGCTATAATATTTGAAAATGTTGATATTTCTAAACTTCCATTTTTTGATGGTTTATATTTTAAAGTTTAGAAAGCAAAATCGGAATGTTATATACAAGCCTTTCATTTTGATGCATGGGATATCATTTAAGATGGTTTTACTTTAAAACCAAGAAATGAATGGGATGATAAATATAAAAGGAAATTCACTTTGAACATTAAAATAATGAAAATTTTGCATAATAGTTTAAATGATGTTGCATATGCTAAAGTATCTAAATGCTTTGGTGCAAAAGAAATTTAGGATAGTTTTATTAATTTCTATCTTGATAGCCATATTTATATTAATAAGTGTATTTGTGTTGAGCAAGAAAAAAAAAGGAACAAGTAAAGGTTATCTCCAAGGAGACTGAGTATGAAGTATGTTCAACACCTCTGAGTAAAGAATTCAAAGATGAAAGGAAGGATGGGTCTAATGATGAACAAATTGAGCTTCAAATGGAAAATTCATACTTTATGATTCAAAAGGACTTAGAGGTACATGATTCTAATTTTAATACTAGTCCTTCTGATGGTCACTTTTATTCTTTTAATGAATTTCATAATGATAGAATTTTTATGGAACTTGATTGCTTAACTTATTATGACATTGAAATTGAAATATTTTATCCAAAAAGAAAGTTAAACACTTAACTTGTGCACTGTCCAAGTCTTTGAATGAAGACATAGATTTTACTCTTGGAAAGTCAAGAAAACCTCTAGGTAAGTTTGAACTAAAGTGTAATTTCTATAAAAAGGCTAAAGTTTTCTAAATATGTCTTGCATGAAAAATCAAATTCTAGCGAGAATTCTATTATTTGCAATTATAGTGGTTATGAAGGTCATATTTCTCACTTATGTCCAATTAGAAGAAAATCTTGTGTGAGAAATAAGGAAATTTAGTTTCCTAAGGTGTTTAAATACTCGAATACTAACATTGAACAATTGAGCAGGGGGTGAATTGAGTGCATCACACCCAAAATGTGTATGATGTATGAGTAACCATTAATGGTAACATTTTATAACAACAAGGTAATAAAGAAACCTATTAACATCTTATGGTTAATATTAATTATTTTCTTAAATTATATTCTTGTTATATTATGAGTTAAATTGCATAAAAAATATAGTGATGCTGATGGTTATCATAATGGCTCTAATGCTCAAGTTAGATCCTATAGATACTATTAAAGAAACTTTTTGAAGCTTAAAATTTTAAAGAAAGAATTTAGGTGACATTTTATCCACTAATTTTTTTCTTATATCTTTGATAATGTTTTAAGAGAACATTAAATTTTCATCTTTGATTCAAAATTTAGAAAAATATATCTAGGAATCTTCATATTTTTGGAAGTATTTTTAACCTAATATTTCTTTCAAAATATTGTTATGTAAAGGAATATTCTATGACATAATAATGTTTTAATGATATAAATAGATTATTTTATTAACCTTTCTATTATAACTTTATTCTAATTAACATTTCATTTTATTATCACCTATTTAATTATTATTTATCATCACTCATCATTGATGAATAGTATTTACCATTACTTACCATTAACCATAACCTAACATGGATAACAAACTTGGAATTTTTTTTAGGTATTTAACCATTCTGGGGTTTCTGAGTTCATTCGGAGGGGCACACAATGAGCTTTGAGTCTTCATCTCTCCAGAAGAGAACAATGTACAAAATATATGAAATATATTAAGCAAGAGAAAGAACATGAAATTTTAGGTTATAGTTAAGAGTTGATAGGAGATAAAGATAGTATATTTAATTAAAGATCAAGTTACTAAATAACTCTTTGTTTATGGGGGCTATAAGATTTAATCATATGGCACAATTTGCAGTTTAAAATCCATATTACAGAGGATATTAACCTTTTTAAGAAACTCTATCATAACAATTTCAAAGAAGAATTATACATATTGCTTTAGAATAGGGCTTGCAATTTTAAATAAATAAAAATAACAACATATTAATTTTCATTTAAAATCTTAGAAAAATTCATAATTAATAATAGATTAGTTTTCTCTTCTTTCTTCTTGTTTTTTTCCCTATCTTTATTCCTTACCACCCATGTGAAAGGTGGGATTAATATTGTTTTAGCGAATACAATACCAAAAAAATGGGTGACAATAAATGGCCTTTGTAATTCTTTTTTTTCTTTTGTCAAGATGAACAATTTCATAACATTCATTGAGGGTAAAAGGCCCAGATTGGATTGCATCCACGAGGAATACTTAGTAGCCTAACAGAATACAAAATAGAAATAAATGCTAAATTCCTCAAATATAAATCATAATTACAAATTAGCTAAATAAGCCTTAAAAAAATAGAATTTAAAACACCTTTAGCTATATAGACATACTCTTCTATCCCTAGGTCTGCTCAAGATCTTGTAAGTAATGCTTGAAAGATTTATTAAGCAATAGATCTGCATTAGTAAAAGTTTTCATCAAGAAATTTGAGATAAATCTTGGTAGGTTGGATAAAAAATATATTCATAACCTTAATTTTAAGAGAATAAAGCTCCAAAATATATTCATAAACTCTATTTTAAGGGAACAAAACTCCACTATGGAAGAATGAAAACAAAATAGAAAAAGAAAAGTACACAAAGACTTAGATTTTACTCTGTATGTGGAGAAAAATTACTTGCAAAGCAAGATCTAAATCAAAACAAAGAAAATGCAAGATGGTGGTAGAGATAAGAGATAGAGTAAAGAAGACTTCGGAGAAAGAAAGACTAAATGGCCTTTTATAATGACTCTCCTAATTCTTTTGTAAAATTATCTTTAAGAAATAATCCACTCTAAAGTTAATCAAAGAAACAAAATATGAGCAATTTTACTTGTGAAGACATGCCTTTGGCAAAATGTTGAGCATTACAAGTTAATAGTTATGATAATTTTCATAGGTAAACAAGCTATATTTTGGTTGAAATTTGGTGAAAAAATCAAGCATAATTTGGAGGTTTTGTGACTAAAATTTGATATCAACTCGACTTGTGTACTATTTTTTTTATTTTTTTTCCCAAATTTAGGATTATTTTAGTAATTTTGATATAGTTTGAGAATTTAAAGAGATTTAAGAATGCATGGTTAAGATCTTCACATTTTTTCTTTGTTTTAGTGTATGATTAGAATATATTATGTAAATTATAAAGAAAATGCTTTATGTCAACTTGTAAAAAGTACATCTACTTATACTTTAAGGCATTAGTTCAAAATGTTCTTTAGAAGGCTATAGTGTTAGCATCTTAGTAGGGTAGCTTAATATTGAACTTGTGGGTTCTAGTATGTTAATTTATGGCCATGCCCTATACACACAAAACTATAAAATGAAGTATATATCAAATGAACAAAGTTGTCTCTCTCCTTATTCAAAATTATTTCTCTTTGGCCCACTGTGGCTAAAGACCCCTAAGGTGTTTTTATGGCCTTATATGCATAAGTGCTTTGGTGCCATTCAAATATAACTTGAAAACTTATGTTGTTATCTATTCTAGGCATGCCATAAGGGCTTAATGAAAAGGTTAATATTTTCACCAAAAGTGGTAAGTATGTGCTGCATGATTTTGGCTAGATTGTTACTAGCTCATGACACAAAAGAACATCTTTTTAGTTACATTGGCAAGCCTACAAAAGTAAAATGTTGCATAATCTTTCTTAATACATAAGATAGACAGGCATCATTTTAACTGTCTCTTTTAAGCTTTTTTCAAACTAAAATTATTACATGCATTACTTAATCTACAATTGTGAAATCTAAGCTTTTGGATAGTTTAACTCATTAAACAAGTGAAAATATGTCAAGTTACACTAGATAATTAATAAAAGCTAACCTTATATTACAACTAAAAGTCTTATCCCACTTATTATGAACTAAACAATCTCAAAATCATTTGAAGAAACTCCTTTACTCTAAAATAATAATGGAAAATATGTCTTAATAATGTTCATCATTCAAATGAACTACTAAGGAACTTCTTTGCATACATATAAAGGAGTCTTTGCACTTTAAAGGAAATTATAACTACAATTCTATCTACATTCCATGGTTGTGATAGTGACACTGCAATTGGAGGGCAATTTGCCTCTATTTTGAGGCTTTGCATTTGATGTAGTCTACCATTGAACAAAGGCTGATTGCTTTGGAAGAGGAAGATTTATAGTTTCACTATCCAACATTGAGACTACATTGGCCATAGTAGGTCTTTCTTTTGCAAGCTCTTGCACACATAGTAGTCCAATATGTGCATATTTGAAGATATGATTCTCAATTCTTGGTTCACATATTGCAGGATCTACTAAAGATTTAATGTTGCCTTCATTCCATAATTTCCATGCCTACAATCATTAAAAGGAAAAAAAAGCATGGGTATTAAGTTTAGAAAATTTGAAAAAATTGTATAAAGGATAACACATTAAGTATTGCATTGATTGCTTACAAATCCTAGAAGGCTCAAAGACTGTGAGTGATTGTAAAAGCTAGTATTTTTCCTTCCACTGATGATCTCTAGTAGCAAAACCCCAAAACTAAAGACATCGGATTTCTCTGAAAAATTTCCTTCTACTGCATATTCGGGAGACATATAACCACTGTATTTAAATTTATAAATTAAGGCAATTAGTTCTTAGGGATTTGATTTTTCTTTTCAATATTAGATAAACAAGCCTTACTCACTATGTTCCAACAACTCTTCTAGTATAAGCTTCATTTTCAGTAACCCCAAAAATTCTTGCCATTCCAAAATTTGATATTTTTGGATTCATCTCTTTGTCTAGCAAAATATTACTTGCTTTTAAATCTCTATGTATGATTTTCAGTCTGGAATCTCTATGAAGATAAAGCAAGCCTCTAGCAATTCCTTCAATTATATGAATGTGCTTATGCCAATCAAGGATTTTCTGTTTGAATGGATCTACAAAAATATGATAAAGAATAAGTATAATATTGTATAGAGTAATTCTAGTGTTCATTTGATTCACTCAATTTCGTTCATTACACACTTGCCAAGATCTAAACAAGTGAGGCTAATGAATAAAAATGGATGCTTAGATGCTATTCTAGCAAATAGGCAGTGTGACTAACATTATTCTACTTCATAATAATAGTGATAAGAGAAAAAGATTTGCAGGCTGCTAGAAAGCAATCCTTTTTAGGATCTCTAATATCAACAATAAGGTAGAAGATTTAGGGGGGAAAAAACTAACCAAAGATATATGCATCCAAACTTTTATTTGGCATGTACTCATAAATCAATAATTTTTCGCCTTCTTCAACACAACAACCGAGAAGTCTCACAAGATTTCGATGTTGAAGTTTAGAGATCACCACAACCTCAGTCATAAATTCTTCTAAGCCTTGTCCAGATGTTGTGGAAAGTCTTTTAACTGCTACTTCTTGTCCATCTTGCAGCTTTCCCTATAAAATTTTAAAAGGTAAAAAGTAATTTTTTTAATTTGATAGAATATATAGTTTCAGAGAGTCAAATATACCTTATAAACTGGACCAAAACCACCCTGTCCAAGCTTATTATCTGGATGAAAATTGCTTGTGGCAGTAGCGATCTTTTCAAAATCAAATAGAGGTAGTTCCTTTAGGTTTCCAACCATTCTTTCCTTTTCAATTTTTGGGTATGTTACTCCTGTTTTGGACAATATCAATAGTTTAGGTTTTGTACAACTCAGAAAAAACTACTGATTTCAACCAGAAATGCTCTTTAATTGTAGAAGCATTGTTCATTAAATGGAATGGAAATATAAAAACAAAAGGAAGAAACTAAAACAAAAGACCTTAATTAAAACAACAATTAAATAAGTACTTATGGAAATTGGATTAAATTAACTCGTACATACTAAATAAGTATGTGCTTGGTATTTCATCCAAGGTTAATTTGTTGAACTCTATTCTGTTAGTTTATTTTTTAATTTGAAATCTGAAAATATACTTCCGAGTTCTTAGTCAGTACTTTCCAGCTAAATGGCCAAACTGGTCACTTAAATTTTTTTACGTGTGAAACTGACATATCCTTAGCCCATAAAAAGCCATTTCTTAAAAATAATAGTTTGTCAATGGATTAAAGTGAGGAACTGACAGTATCTCATGGATCTTTTTGAAACAACCAAAGTAAAATAGAGCAACCAATAAATAGAGTTTCACCAATAAACGCAGGACTTTGTCTTGAATATATTACCTTTTTGTTTAGCAGACCATCTCCATAGTCCATATGCACAGGCTGCCATCATAATTGTTCCGGTTATTGCTGAAATGGCAACACTCACTTTGATATGCTTCCCTCTGTCTGTTTATCATAGTTAAAACAAAGAAACTTTCAGTATTTAACGTACCAAGTTTCAATCAGCGGAGAAGAAATAACACTGAAAGTTGTAACATATCATTTTATCATGAAGTAAGTAATTGCAGTTTTCGAAATAATAAGAAAGATTAAAATTAATAATTAGGAAAATAAGGATAGTAATCATATTCATTTTAAAGGATCTCAAGTGAAATTCTTAATAATAACAAACAAAAGATATACATGTCACTTTCATATTTTATCTCTAATTTCTTCTTTTATTATAGGGAGAGTAGCTTTCACCTGTTGTCTCACAATCTTTGAACCAATTAATTAATCAATTATTATTTTAATATTATTAACTTCTAAATTCAATTTACACCCTCAATGATGAATTGACATAATAATAGACATTATACTAATCTTTACCCCATGCTATGCATGGGTTAGAATTTGAAAATAATAATTATATTTTTTTAAAATAAAATTAATTTATTATAAATAAATATATTAAAGGGAAGAAATGAAGGTAGATGCCTTTGGTCCAATAGTAGCTTCTAGTTTGATATGTGATGATGGGATATGGACTCTACTTGCTTCAATCCTTGCCCTCACTGGAGTTAAGCCACCAATTTGCATGAACTTTTTGTCAAGGGCAACGAATGTTAGGGTTGATACATTCTTAGGCAATTGAGGCTAGATTTATTTTCATATTAAAATCTTGTGTTATTCTAAGCATGTTACTGCCTTGTAAATTTGTAAAACTACAGTTTGCTTAATTCTAGTATTTATCTTTGCAGAGTAGTTGTTGGATTTAACAGAACATGAAATAAAGTACAAGTGGAATTCAAATCTCAATAATATCTTAAAGTATAGGTGGAATGAAGGAAATCAACGAAATTAAAGGGAAGAAATGAAGGAAATCAATGAAATTGATATTTCTCCAAGAAGGAAATTGCAGGGTGTCATTCTATATTTAGCAGGAAATCAATGAAATTAAAGGGAAGAAAGGAAGGAAATCAATGAAACTAAAGGGAGAAAATGAGAATGAAATCATAAAACATATATATTTTTTTTGCCATAAACCGTAAAGTACATTGGCGAGCGAGTGGTGTGCAAGCCATTGGGAAGAAAGTGGCAACTTTTATATGAGCGAGTATTGTACATGCACAAAAAAATTAGAGAGTATTATGGAAAGCAAGATGTATCTAGGCAACACATGGGATCATTTGCTAGGTTTTTGCAAGATTGTAGAATTATTCCATAATATACCATGCTTGGTAGTCTTAAGTAAAATGGCATCACTAAAAGGTGCAATCGAACTCTTAAGGACATGAAAAGAAATATGATGAGTGGAAAAAATTTACCTGAATTTCTTTAGAGTGAGGCCATTAAAACTACTTTGTACATCCTTAATTGTATTCTTAGCAAGTTAGTACTTAAAATACCCTTTAAGCTTTGGACACAGAAAATCTAGCGTTAATCATTTTCGAGTTTGGGGTTATCCTTCTGAATTAAAATTTTATGATCCATTAGTGAAGAAACTTAATCCAAGATTCATTCATTGTTACTTCATAGGGTATCTAGATCATGCAAAAGGATACAAGTTTTATTGTCCTACAAAAGGTATAAAAATAGTTGAGTCTATAGCTATAAAATTTCTTGAGGTTGATGTTGCTGATTTATCACCGAATCCAAGGCATCTTGAAATACAAAATGAGCTAACTTCCATTACCATTCCACTATTTTTACCTAATTAGACTATTGTACCTCCATCTGTTCAGGTTGAAACACAAAATGATCAAAATGTAAAACATAACTAAATTGTAGAACCTATTGCAGCTATTCCCATTAAGTACCATCAACTTATTCAACCGAAAGGAGATCCCAATTAGAAGGTTGGTTAGACAAAGATGGGTAGCAATTTCAAATGATTATTATGTCTATCTTGGTGAGAGTGAATATAACATTGAGGATGTTATTGATCTAACTACATATAGTCAAGCAGTAAATAGTCAATAGTATAATTTGTGATTGAATGCTATGAATGAGGAAATTCAGTTTATGATCAAGAATAAAGTATAGGAACTTGTTGAGCTTCCACAAAATTGTAAGGCAATCAGTTGCAAGTGAGTGTACAAGACCAAGAAAGATTCAACTAGAAAAATTTAATGATTTAAAGCAAGATTAGTAGCTAAAAGTTTCACTCAGAGAGAGGGAATTAACTACTCTAAGATCTTCTGACCAGTATCTTCTAGAGACTCATTCAGGATTATTATGACCTTGGTTGCACATTTTAATTTGGAGCTTCACCAGATGGACATTAAAATAACTTTTCTAAATAGTGGACTTGTAGAAGATGTATACATGAAACAACTTGAGGATTTTTAGATAAATGGATTTGAGCATTTAGTGTGCAAACTACGAATATCAATATATGGTTTGAAATAAGCATCCTAGCAATAGTATTTAAAATTTGATAAGTTGATTACATCTATGAGCTTTATAAAAAATAAAGTTAATTAGTGTATTTATTTCAAGGTCAATGGGAGTAGCTTTATTTTCCTCATCTTGTATGTTGATGATATTTTATTAATGAGCAATTGTCTAACTTTGCTACATGACACTACGAAAATGTTGTTTAGAGCTTTTGACATGAAGAATCTTAGTGTGACATCATTTATTTTGAGTATTTAGATTCACAAAGGCAAAACTCATAACTTATTGGGATTGTCTCAAAGAGCATACATTGATAGGATTCTTGAAAGATTTGAAATGCAAAATTGTAAACTTGGGGATGTTCTAGTTATAAAAAGTAATAAGTTTAGCAATAAATGATCCCCAGCAAATGAGATAGAGAAATAGTCAATACAAAATGTTCTTTATGCAAGTGCTATAATAAGTTTAATATATGCTCAAGTTTGCACTAAACTAAATTTGGCTTTTATTGTTAGTGTTCTTGACAGGTATTTGTCTAACCCTGGAAGAGATCATTAGTGTATTACTAAAAAAGTTATAAGATACTTGCAGAAAATCAAGAATTATATGCTCATTTATAGAAAGGTTAATAACTTGGAAGTAATTGGGTATTCAGACTCAAATTTTGTTGAATGCTCCGATGATATAAAATTTACTTTAACTTACATCTTCATAATAATTGAAGGTGCTATATCCTAGAAAAGTGTTAAGCAGACATTGATAGCTTCTTCTACCATGCAAGCAGAATTCGTTGCTTGTTACGGTGCTGCTTTGCAAGCTATTTGGTTGAAATTTTCATTTTAGGATTACAGATTGTTGATTCTATTGCTAACTATTAAAAATTTATTGTGACAATATTGTTGCAATTTTCTTTATTAAAAATAATAAAAATTTTAGTGGATCTACGCATTTGGAGTTAAAATATCTCATAGTTAGAGATCTTATGAAGAAAGGAGACATAGTTATAGAGCACATTCATATAGATGCTATATTGGTAGATCCTATGACTAAAGGACTTAGGCCTACTATTTTTCAAAAGCATGTTGAGAATATAGGAATTGTAGGTTCTTTTGATATCTTTGGTTAGTGGGAGTTATTTTTATTTTTTATGACTATCCTTTATGTAATTTTTCATATATTTCTTTCTTATATCTTCACATATACTTGTTAGTACATTGATTATGAATTTATGTTTTCTTATTGATGCAAGCATCATTTAATTATAATGTGCTAATATTGTTATAATTTTTGTGAGGGATAAGACTCGGTGTCAGTTGTTAGTTTCTAAACTTAATTATTTGTCTCAAAATCAACACTATTTTAAGATTCATGAGACAATCTGGCTTTGTATGCTACCAGTTGATTTCTTGTGCTATGTGAATTTATTAAAGAAATCATCAAGGACCAACATGAAAGATAAGTATGATTTGATTATAATTTTTTGATGCTATTTTTCATGCTATCCTATCACATTAGTGACTATGTATATGTAGTTCATGATATTTTGTAATCATGGAAGGTCTTACATTAATAAAGAATGTAATTGCCATCATGATTTGGTATCATTGGCTCTATAGATTTAGCAAAATTTTTAGGCATTTTATCTTTAGGGTGGCGTATTTTTAAAAAAAACTATGGCCACATGTATTTAAAATTAGTCCTTAGCCCAAGAGTCATCTTTTAAAATAATTTTTTTTATAAAATAAATTAATTATAATTAATATTGTTCAAGTTGGAGAATGTAAAAATATTTAAATAGATTACCATTAATTAGGTCTTTTATTTTGTTTTATTTAAAATGGGTTGAATCTATCCTAGAGTTATAGTTTTGAATCTAGTTTTGTGATCACTTTCATGGATTAAAAATGTCTAGTGGGTTAATGTGCTCTGCAGTAAGTGTAGACCTTTAGCTAACTGGGCTTTTGATAGATGAGCTTAGTAGAATTTTCTATTTAATTAAATTAAATTCCCTTTACCACTCTACGCTCTAATCATAACTATAAAATACTTTATGAATCCTAGTATTCCATTGGCTATAAACTCATAGAAAAGGCAGGAAAAATTAAACTTTTGTTTATTAAATAATTCATATTTCATTATGGCAAATACAAGTACACTATCTATTTTCTAAAATCATATATTTTATATTCTTAATTTATGTAAGTTTGTATCTTGTATGAATAATTTTTTGCTTATACTAACTATTATTGTATTGCAATGGCAAAACTAAGATGCTTAATGGTATGAATATTATAATTGTGCAATCAACACATCTATATTTATCAATATTCATGTTTAATAAATTTTTTTTCTTTTTTTAGTTCTCATTTGGTTCACATCTTGTTACCCAAGATCATGTTTAACCCAAATATTCCTAAAGTTCATGAAGTAAGAAAAAGGTATTTGTTATCCTATATATATATATATATATATATATATATCTTTAATGTCATAAATTAATTCCATGATGTTTCAATCTTTTTCTTCACTTATTTGTATGACGTAAAGTTATTGTTTAGAATGTTAGAGAGCAAAGAAAGTGATTCTCAAATGATGAGTCAATCTTCTTCACAAAATCTTATTCATCGGAGGAGAACTTGCTTTATCATACCCTTAGGAAACTCATTTTTAAAGTTCACATAACTAGTGACATAAGCATTTATCATATATATGTTTGATCGTGGATTGTTAATAATTAATGAATATAATTTATCTATTTTATAATTTATCTGCTAATAACAACATATTTAATCCATTAGGTAAGTTATTACGTCATTCTTGTTGAGGTTATTGCTATTGAGAAGCATGGAGAGTGGTTTTATAATTCTTGCAAGAAATGTGGTAAAAAGGTGGAGCAACTTGGTGGAAGCTACTATTGTGAATTGTGTATGATTAATGGATTAATGTGTTCTTTGTGGTACAGAGGCAATTTTAAAATGTATTTGTCTAATTATTTTTAAATTCGAACTTTCTTATGCATATTTACATAATATTTATTCATCCAATAATTTGTGCAAATATAGATTATAGTTGAGGGTGCAGATGAACTAAATAACATTTTTATTATGTTTTTCCATAAAGAGGTGATTTGTGTGCATCCCATTTGAAAGTACAAGTATTTGCATTTATAAATCTATTATAAGATTTATAAATTATTTTCCATATTATTTTAATTTACTTCATTTATTTATATAGAAAAGATTAGTAGACTCCTATCTAGAAGAATTCAACTCCCTTGTGGGGAAAAAAAATTCCTCGTTCAAGTTTAAAATAAAGGATCTTAATCTTAAGAATCCATCATCTACCTATATAATTACTCGATATACTTGAGTGTTAGGAAATTCCTCTCAGGTTGTTATTATTCTCAATGTTTAGTGGATAAATTGTGCTTAATTATTTATTTTATAATTTCTTTTTATCGATTATACTATTCTATTCTTTTTGAAAAATTTTAAGAAGTTGATATTGAACTTACTCATCTTTTTCCAAAAGATGATGCTGATGGTGCAATTATGACAAATAATGGAAGTTTTGTTAGTTCAATAAGTTTAATTGAGCTATCATAATAATTTTAATGTATGTACTAATATTGATTTTTTTTAAGGTTGTAAATTCTATAACTGCTAAAAGTGACCTAAATGAACATGATCATGATGTGAATAGTCTGATTGAAGCAATATCAAAGTCCGCCATTGGTGAAGATGTTTTTGGGCATCTGTCAACCAATTAGTCGAAGAAGAAGGCTAGAATAGAGTAATAAAAATTGTGATTGTGTTTGTTATTTCTCCTTTTTGGGAGACTTGCATAGCATGACCTTGAATTACCATTTAGACTTGAGAGAGCTGTAGAGAATTACCAATACTATAATGACAGTTTGATGTTGTTAGGACCCCTAATGTTATGAATGTTTTCTATTATCATGCTTAAACCCTATGGTATCTCATATTCAATTATATAAGGAGTTTAAATATTAAAATTTTAGAAAAAATGAATAAATAATTAATAACATTTGTAAATTACATTTATATTGTCCTATTTTATAATTCTCTCTATTTAATTTATTTTTATATTTTTTTGGAAAATAACACACACACACACGCACATTTATGTTTTTTTGGAAAATAACACACACGCACTCACGCACGCTAAATCTATACCATGGGATATAATAAGCTATTCACATCAATTAGTAAATCAGGGAATGACTTTCACAAAAATGCGAGTTATGAAACATAACTAGAACTCATATTAATCAACTATAAATATTCATTCATATTATTCGTGATGTTACATGATTAGTTATCTTTTTTTTTCTTTTAGAATTTTTTTTCACTAGGGACAACCTCAATCAAGGCAATGAGAAACACACAATCTTGCATGTCAATTTTACCGATTAAAATTATTCTTTGCATTCCATTTTAAATATTGTTTTAGAAAAAAAATTATTTTTATTTATTTGTCATCTTAGGAAATCAAGATTGTGTTTATTGTCTGCTTTCAAATATTACCTTTACTCTTTAAATAAATGATCAATAACTTTACTTACTAGTTAACTTTTAGTAAATGACATATTAATAAATTATAACTCATTTTTTCTAAAACTAATATTATTTATTATCTTCTTTAATTTTTGTATATTAATTTTAAACAACACTTAAAAAGGAATGAAAGGAGTAACTATTAATTAATTAATTACATTATCTTCCCAATGATTCTATTTCTTCCAACTCTTAACAATTAATTTTAGTTCTCTTAATATTGTCACGGAAATTTTGCTTTCACAATCTTCTTTTAATCAACTATTATCATGAAATTGTGTTTTTATTATTGTAAATCATTATCTTTAATTATTTTTGTCAAGAATTAAAATTTTAAACATATTCACAAAATAAATTATACAAATTGTTAGATATTTAGATAAATAACCTAGATGACATTGTTTATATAACAAACTCATTCTTTTTCTTTAAATTTGTGCATTGCATGAATACTATACTAATTTAAAATTAAAATAAAAGGATCACGAATAGGTAATATAATGAAATTACCAATAATGTATTATTAATGAGTACCAAAAATAATAATGAGATAGTTTAATTCATAATAATATCAATTGAATTGCATTTAAATATTCAAAAAAATTTATAATAACACTTGAAATTTGTAAAGACATCCCTTGCATTTCTTAGTAACACCCAAAAATTTTATAGACATATTCCAACCTATAAATATTATAGATGCAGGGTCAAGTTAGTATAAACCTTACCACAAAATTTATCCTTTAGCGTGCAAAGCATGCCAACAAATTTAATTATTACCGTGAGATCAATAGTGACAAAGATGAATGAAAAATTTAAGTTAAAATTTGCTGACTATGAAATTTCATCAACTTTAAGTCAAATAATAAATTCATGAGTGTTGATATGGTAATTCTCAATAAGAAGTTTAGTTTAACATTATTTTATTAGTATTATAAATTTAGTTTCCTATGTATACTAGTATAGCTATCAAATATAAAATAATCATATTTATAAATTTAGTTTCCTATGCATACTAGTATAGTTATCAAACATAAAATAATCATATTTATGCAATAATAAAAAAATCATTTGCTCATAGTTTCATGCTGACATTGCAAGAAGGTCATATTTATTCAATTAAGAAATTTGATGTAGTAACAAACAAGATAGAATATAAGGTTATTAACTATGAATACATGATCAAGTCTTGTGCATCAAATTGAAGAAAATAGAGTGACAAAATTTTCTTATACCCTAAAACAAATTTGATTACTTCTTTTTGATAAATTAAAATGAAAGGTTTGACAAAAATACTTACTTAATAGGTATTATAAACTATATTTATATGTTAAAATTATTGTGTTTGGTTTCAACCTATAAAATTTTAGTATACTTACAATTTTTTGATGTAGAGGTCGTGAAATTACTCAAAGGTGCATCTCCTGCTAAAGAAATGTCAATATGAGGTAAGGAAAAGGTAAAGATAATTTAATAAAATATTTGTATCCTGCATCATTCCATTAGTATATAATAAGATTAAACAAAAAAAAAATAAAAAATATAGATGAATATATAGTTGACAAGGCACACATACATATTGAAGAAGTTGGATTTTTTTGTTGCTACTTGAAATAGAATTTATGAATTTTGTAAAACGATTGACAATTAAATAATTTAAATATAAATTGTTATGGGTTCATAAATATGATCATATATATAAGTTGTTTGCTCATATGAAAGTAATCCTATTTTTTTATACATTATTTTCACTATGAAGTGTTTTCAAACTATAAAAACATCTTTTAGAATCATTTAATTCATATAAGAATTAAGTTCTTCTAAAAAGTTGAATTTTAGAAGAAGTAAGTTCTCATGTGAATTTTTTAATAAGTGCCCAAAATTATTTGATTGATATTAAAAAAATGACACTTTCCAATAGTTAACTTTTTGTATTTTTTGTTTGTTTAACTCTAAACTCCCTAAGAAATATTATCAAGACGACTAATATATCTTTTAACACTGTAATAACAATAATAAGAAATATGAATAAATTTTAATTATTTCTAGTTATCCTCAATTTTTTAAAACCATATGTCTAATCTTTCTTTCTATCATATTTTTTAAATTTATAATTTCTTATTTTTAATTTATTGCAAGACATTAAAACAAACTTATATAATATATCTTAAATTTTCTTAATATAATTAATATGGAATATAATTCAAATAAAAATATTATTAAAATAATTAAAAAATAAATAATTAATTCTATCAAATTTATATAAAATAGATAAGAAATACATAAATTTTTATTTTTTATAATTGAATATTAAAATAATAAATATAATAAGAATATAATGAATAAAACATATAATGATATATATATATTTATATATAATAACTATGATTCTATTTAGAATAAAATTTCTATTTTAATAAAGTTTGTTATATAATATGTAGTATTTATTTTTTAAAATTTTATTTTGTACTCATTCTATTTATTATAGAATTATTATAATAATTATATTTTATATAATTAATAATTATATTTATTATTATATTTATATTATTAATAAATTATATTTATTATAATTTTCAAATTCATGATTAGGATAAAAAGTCAAATTATTCATTAGTCAAATTGTATATGAATAATTTTGTATTTTTATCTATAAATAATATAGAAAGTTTTACTCATTAATAAGGTGTGGGTAAACAAATTTTTATGACATGTGGGATATAGGACTTCCTTTATTTTCACAATTAGTAGTTAACCAAACAATTTAAGAATTTCTTACTTTTTAGTAGAAGTGGGCAGTGGCTCGACTTAATTTTGGGCCAGATCCTATTTGAACTAAACATGACTTAAGTTGAGAAATTAGGCCCAAAAGGTAGGTTTGAGCAAAATTTTAGGTCTTATTTAGTAAATGGGTCAAATTTGAACTTCCATATTTAAAATTAGATCAATTTGAATTCGGCCCTATTTTATATTTATATAATAAATATTTTATTATATTATATATTTAACATATATTATGTGATATAAATTTTGATCATAAAAAGATGAGTTCTTCTATATATCAAATTTATCATGCATTAAGTATCCAATTATTGGCATTGAATTTTACATTTTTAAGGTGAAAAAAATTCAATTCAATAACTTACAATCCATTAACAAAGACAATTTATCCATACATTAAATTTTACTCAATATATAATAGAATTGGCTATATCTTTTGCCCACAAAATAAATGTAAAACTCAATGCCAGTCATTAGATTTCATACATTGAGTTTTGCATGAAAGAACTCATTTTTTATGTTTATAAGATTTAATTATATTTAATAATATATATATATATATATATTAAAATTTTAAATTTGGGCCAAATTTAAGCATCCTTATTTCAGAAAAGTCAGGTTTGAAAATAGAAAGTATAAAAAACTCTGAGCTAGATCAAGTTGATCTAAGTAAAAATATCTTAATATTTATATAAGATTCGCCCAAATTTTACCCACCCATACTTTTAAAGAAGTTACATTTCTTAGACTATTTTTTGCCAATCAAACCACCTCTTTAATTTTGAAATCTAATTAACCTTTTCAAGTGAGATAACATTACGGAAATTCTTTCTTATTTTAAAAAGTAAATGTAAAACATAAACCATTGTCTTACCCATTAAAAGTGATGGAAATTTCACTATAATATCATAAAAATTATTAATAATCTTGTTTTATTAAAATTAAAAATAAAAAATAATATTACATGGTTTAAAAATATGCTACAAAATAATATAGAAAAAAAGTTTAAAGTGGTATATTTAAGTTGCATGTGGTTCAAACTATTTTACTAAAAGATGGAACATACCTGCATCAGAAGGTGCTAATCTGATATAGAGATCTTGGCCACCTCCAGCATACTGCCTGATATCAACAAGCTCACCGCTCCACATCACACAACCACTCCCTCCATTTAAAATCTCTATATTAGCATAAGCAGTGCATGAACAATTCTTACTGCACAAACCTGCACATTCTGCAAGGCTCATGCTTTTGTTAGCAAACACCCCAGTTGAATCCGGCAACTTCGCATCCCCCAAATGCACAAACTTGTCACTACCACAATCTAATTCAGTATTCCTCACACACCCATCAGACCCATCCCTCAAATTCCAAGCCTGCTTGTTCTTAGGGTTGAAACCTTGCAAGCACCTGCAAAATAAAATGATAATTGCACTTAATTTTGCACACTTAAATCATACACATATTGGACAAAATTTAAACATGTGTTCTTATGATATTAAATTGTGATATGCCATTCCAATCTTCACAATGTAATCACAATCGTGAATAGAGCTAATAAGAAAGCGGAGTCCATTAAAATCAGATTTTACCAAGTTTACAACAATTGACAATTTGTAAGGAAAAAATTGTTTACTGTAGCATTAGTCCACCTGCAGAGTGGTGAGGAATCTGAGTCACAGATGGCACAAGGTCCACATTCTCTGTAGTTGTCACACTGATCTTTAGGTGCATACCAAAACCTGGCCCATTCTTGTCTACTTTCTATCCATGTGAGCCTTTGAAGCTCACCATTTGGGCTCAAAAACAATCTCGAAAGCAGAGATTGATTCCCAATCGAAAATGAGTAAAAAGCTTCATGTTCATCTGCATAAAAACTGAATTTAATAGAATCTGTATCAGGTTGCATCTCTGGCACTCCACTGAATCTATCCCCATTCCAGGGACCACTTCTGTACACGATTTTCTGTTTGTTTCTCAGGAAAATTTCCGGTAGGCCAAAAGGATCTAGCTTGAAAGAAAAATCTCCACTCTTTGGATCTTCTTTCGTAGTCCATGAAGTTATGTGCTTCTCTGTGTTAGTATCGAAGTTCCAACCAAGCTTCATGCCTGGTAAGAGAGTATCTGTAGGATAATCAAAACTCTGCCACAGATAATTTGATGGGTCGGTCTCGTTTTGTTCCTTGGGAATTAAATTCCCGGAATCCAGAATCTGAAGAACTGGGTTTCTGGCTGCTGTTTGGTTCGAGGACCATGCCAAACTTTCATATTGATCGAGAAGAACTACGTTTCCTCTGTCTCCAATCCGGAGAATTCCACTTGAATTATTTAGTGGTTTGTCTCTGTTTGCAACCCTAACAACTGTTCTATCAGGAATGTGCTTGTACCAGATTCCCAAATGCCATCTGGAATTTCCTGAAGAAAAGAAACCCAGTTCGAACATTTCCATTTCTGAAACCAGTGTTTGGTTGACTGGAAGATACTGGGTTGAAGTTAAGGTATCTACAGAAAGTGAAGTTGAAGAAAAGAAAGAGAGTAAAGTAAAGGAGTAAAAGAAGAAACGGAAACGGAGGAGGTTTGTCAAACCTTCCATCTTGGGGTGGCGGAAGAGCAGAACGGAAATTTTGGTTGCGGAAAGGAATACCAAGGAACTGGTTTTCTTCAAGGAAAAGAGATATTTTTGGTTAAGCACGACAGGTGGAAGACTCGTGGAAAGCAAGCAAAGTCGACCTAGGGATGCTATTTGACGATGGTATAATCTTTTGTTTTTCAATGTAAGTAATGGCATAAGATTTCATCCAAGTATGGGTTATAATATTTTATTCGACAAATTGCAGCATTGTAGTGGCTATGTTTGGTAGGCGTTTATCGATTTTTTGAATTATTATTATTATATTTTTAAAATATTATTTTTTAAATTATTAAAATGTGATTATAAATTAAAATATTTAAAAAAATATAACTTTATAATTAATTAATCAATTTTCACATATAATTACTCATTTTCATTTATTTTTCAATGATCTTTCAAAAAAAAAAAAAAATTAATTTTAGTGGGATCCACTCTACTAACATAACTTTGCACTCGATTGTTTAATTGGAGTAAATTTTATATCGATTTCATATAATTTTTTTAGATTTACGTGCTTACAAAATGCCTTTTTCAACAACTTTTTTAGAGATTACAACATTTTGTCCATTCTGATTGGTTAAAAAAAAGCTTTTTTCAATAAATTTTTTTAATTAAATTTTTTTAATTTTTTTTAATTTTATTGTCATTTTGTCAATTTTGACCTCAATTTTCTCAATTCATATTTATTGGAATCTCATATTAAACTTTTGCTTCTTAATTCTTTTAATATATAGTAGTGTTATAATAACTTTTATAGCAATAAAACTATCAAAAAATAACTTTTTTTCTGTTTGTAGACCAAATAGTAAATTGATAAATTAAATTTCATTAATAAAAAAACTGTCAAAAAAGAGTATATTACTGTTTTATTTCCAAACATTAACATCAACTAAAAATTTTAAATAAATGATAAAGTAAGTTTCGTTAACAATCAATTTGTTAAATAATAATATGTTACTGTTTAGTCTTTATACAATAATATGTTATTATTTCATCTCCAAACAATAAAATTAACTAAAAATCTAAAATAAATAGATAAATCAAGTCTCATTAATAATCAAATTGTAAAATAACATATTATTATTTGATCTCCAAACAGTAACTTATTACTATTTTATATCCAAACAATAATATCGAGTAAAATCTTAAATAAATAGATAAATTAAGTCTAATTAATAACCAAATTATTAAATAATAGTATGTTACTGTTTGATCTTCTAACAGTAACATGTTATTATTTCGTCTTCAAATAATAATATCAATAAAAAATTTAAAATAAATAAATAAATTAAGTTTAATTAATAACTAAATTATTAAAATAACAATATATTATTGTTTGATCTCTAGATAATAATATATTACTATTTCATCTTTAAATAATAATATCAGCTAAAAATTTTAAATAAATGGATAAATAAGTTTAACTAATAATGAAATTGTCAAATAATATGTTACTGTTTGATCTTCGGATGATAATATATTACTATTTCATCTCCAAATAATAACATTAACTAAAAATCATAAATAAATAAAAAAATAAATCAAATCTAATTAACAATTAAATTGTTAAATAACAGTATATTATTATTTGATATCCAGACAATAACATATTATTGTTTAGTTTTAAAACAATAATACTAATAAAAAATTTAAAATAAATAAATAAATTAAATCTTATTAACAATCAAACTACTAAAAAAAGGATATTACTATTTTGTATCTAAACAGTAACATTAACAAAAAAATTTAAAATAGATGGATAAATTAAGTATAATTAACAACCCATTGCCAAATAAGAATATATGTTATTATTTGTTCTCTAAATAGTAATATGTTACTGTTTAGTTTTAAAATTGTAACACCAACTAAAAATTTAAAATAAATAGATAAATTAAATTTAATTAATAATTAAATTATTAAATAATAGCATGTTACTGTCTACATATTACTATTTAGTCTTTAGATAATAATATGTTACTATTTGATTTCAAAATAGCAGCACTAACAAAAAATTTAAAATAAATAGATAAATTAAGTCTAATTAATAACTAAATTTTTAAATAACATGTTATTCTTTAGTTTCAAAATAGTAATACCAACTAAAAATTAAAATTAAATGGATAAATCAAGTTTCATTAACAACTAAATTGTCAAAGAAAATAATGTTACTGTTTCATCTTCAAATAGTAATATCAATTAAACTAAAAATTATAAATAAATGAATAAATCATGTCCAATTGACAACTAAATTACCGAATAACAGTATGTTACTATTTAATCTCTAGACAGTAACATGTTACTGATTTGTTTTAAAACAGTAATACTAACTAAAAATTCAAAATAAATCAAATCTCATTAACAAATAAATTGGTAAAGAAGAAGATGTTACTATTTTGTATCTAAATAGTAACATCGATAAAAAATCTAAAATAGATGGATAAATTAAGTTTAACTAATAATCAATTATTAAATAATAATATGTTACTGTTTAGTTTACAGATAGTGACAAATAGATAGTAACAAATAGTAAAATGTTCCTATTTGATTTTAAAATAGTAACATTAATAAAAAATTTTAAAAAATGGATAAGTCAAGTCTCATTAACAACTAGATTACTAAAGAAAAATATGTTATTATTTCGTATCCAAATAGTAATATTAAAAAAAATTCAATATAAATGGATAAATTAAGTCTAATTAACAACCAAATTGTTAAATAATAGCATGTTATTATTTAGTTTCAAAATAATAATACCAATAAAAAATTTAAAATAAATGGATAAGTTAAGTCTTATTAACAACCAAATGTCAAAGAAAAGGACTTTATTATTTTATTTTCAAATAGTAACATCAATAAAAAAAATTTAAAATAAATAGATAAATCAAATTTAATTAATAACTAAATTACTAAATAATAGTGTGTTATTATTTAATTTTCAGATAGTAATATGTTACTGTTCAAACAGTAATATCAATAAAAAACTCAAAATAAATGGATAAATTAAATCTTATTAATAATCAAACTGTCAAAGAAGAACATGTTACTATTTGGTTTTCAGTTTGTAATTCATCTAGGATTATATTTTTTTTTAAAATACAAAAGGAAGATACTATTTTATAATTTTATGTAAGGTTCTGTACTTCTAAATTCTTATTTATTTTTATTTTTATCTTAACTTAAAATTTATTTTAATTCATAAAAAATTAAATTTTTATTAATTTTATTTATAATTAAAATTTTATATTAATCTAATTTTTATAAAATTAAAAATTCTTCAATTTTAATTCTTATAAGTTTTAAGTCTTTTATTTTTTATTTGTATAAAATTAAAAAAATTTCTAATTTTAATATGTGACTAGAGGTGTAAACATAGGCCGGGCGATGTCGCCCGACCTCTGACCGCGAAAAAATAAAATAATTAGGTTCTTTTTTTAGCCGCGATAGATCCGATGAGACTTTTTTTTATGGTCCGATTAATAATTAGGTCAGGCTGTGGGCTAAGGTAAAAAAGTCTGATAGGCCCGGCCTGACCCGATTAGAATAATTTATTTTTAAAAAGTGGACTTAAGGTACCTTACTGCAATAAATTATCAAAAATAGCACTAGTCTGAGTTTTTCCTATTTTATTTTGTCTCATAGAATTTTATTAGTACAAAATTATTATATTTTTATCTTTTTTATATGTAGTTACATATATATGTATAATTTTTAATTATTTTAATAATTTAATTATTCAAAAATTAAAAATATATTGAAATTTTCCTTAAAATAAAGAAGATAAGAAGTAATGATATTTTATTAACTATGTATCATTTTTTAATTTTAAATTATTTAAATTAATTATATATGATTTTATATCTATATTATGTTATTCTATTGATTATGTATAATTTGTAATATTTAAATCTAAAATTTTTTTTATTACTTATTTACTAATATTTGACATTACTTAATAATTATGTATAAATTCATAGTATTTTTATAAAATAATTGATAATAAAAGATTAATTAATTAATGTATGTATATTATAAAATTATAATTTAGTTATATTTATATTATATATATTAAAGCATAAACATATTATAATTATATAAAGAATAATAAATAATTTTGAATGTTAAAATTATTAAGTTCATATATTTAATATTATCAATATATATTACCTAAGTTTATTAAAACTAAAAAAATTAGTAAAAATTGGCTGAGAATATTGTTATCATAAAACCTAAAAATTGTAAAATTATGATTAAAAAATAATTAATATAACTAAAATTATAATAATAAATTATTAGTATTACAACAAATGTTAATAAGATATTTTGGATAATAAATATTTATGTGTGAGTTACAAGAATTTAGAGATACCCATTTATATTAATAATTTATTATTATAATTTTAGTTATATTAATTATTTTTTGGAATTATAATTTCATAGTTTTTAGATTTTATGATAACAATAGAGATATCCATTTATTTAAATAATTGGCATGATGCAAAAGATAAATAACAAAATAACACTTTAAAGAACACGGATTATCACTAAGTGGAAGTGGATGAGATAAATAAAAAGTTGTAATATAAATTCATTCAACAAAATAGTTGTACTAATTTCATTTAAGGTGAATTTTTTTTTTTGGGACTAGGTGATCACATGGTATTTATCCATCTAATTGAGTTTTCTTAAATTAAAAATTTCTTAAATTAAAAATTATTGTAATTCAATTTATTTTTTTATCATTTTAGTTTTATATAATGATAATAAATTTTAAATAATAATTTATTTTAATTAATTAATAATAATAAATAATATAATAATAAAATAAAATAATTATAAAAACCTAATCGGTAAATATAAATCAAAATTGGTGCGTACGATTTAGTGAAAAAATGACTCGATGTAAAATTTACCTTATTTGCATTTTTTATCGTTAAATTAGCATGATAAAGTCAGGTTGCTCTGATAGCTCTCCGTAAGCGACGCGGTTGTGGAATTATTGGTGTAGATTCCTTATGATAAAAGAATATTCAACCAACGTGATAGAAGGAAGTTTAAATTTTTTATTGATGGTGACTTCCATTCGTAATTGGAAGACTGTGACATCGATAGACGATAGTGCAAGTTTTGGCCCATTAATTTTGTAAATATGCAAATTTAATAAGTATAATAATGACTGAATACTAGCAAAAAAGGTGAGCATTATATTTTTGTTATGAAATTGACCACTTTCACAAATTTACAATTACAGGGATGATTATAATACATTATTAACGTTTGTATATTTTTTGGTAATTCAAGGTGAATTATTCTTTCAACTGCCTTTAACCTGAATTAGTCTTTGAAAACTAATAGCTAGGGTAAAGCATACCAAAACACACCAAACTACATGAGAAAGCTCTCCAGTCTAGAAAGAAAAACCATGGGCAAATTATCAATTATCTCCTCCAGTGATGGCTTGATGGGTTATATTTTAGTACATGACAAGTTCTTACGAGTAAGAAAAACTTTTTGAAACTTTATGTGATATGAATTTTGTTAACTCTAATATATTTATTACACTAAGTTTATGTCATCATAATTAGTTTTGTGAAAGAGTTTAGAAAAAAATATGTAATTTTCCACTGCAAGAATTATTTGCTCCTTCACAATATGAAGGTGTAATTCAACTGTATGTGATAATTAATTGATATCCCTTTGGTTAAGCAGTGTCCTTCTGAACATTTGTGTTCAAATTCAACCCTTTCCATTTGATTTTGGCTGTGCAGCATTTTTCATAACCTCTTCTTCAAGCAGGATCGGAGGAGATGAAAGAAGTTGCAGATGTTCCGCATATTCATGAATTGGAACCTGGTGCTTTTCTATTGCTCTGATTGTTAACCTTGTTGGATATTTCAATAATCATGCTGCTGAGAATCTGGTTGGCATGGAGTTCATTATAAGTTCACATTGTTCAGGAAAACTTCAAATTTAACCCTATTGCTTGAATTTGATAAATTGCTAAACACTTTTGTTTCATACAATTTTTTTGCTTTAGTGATAACTTGGTGTTTAGGACAACTTGGACGTGCATCTTGTCTTATTTAGCTCATTCAGGCTTGGCCCAGGGAATTTACAAGGTAGTTTCTTGCTGTCTGTCTTTAGGAGATACTTTTACTGGTTACAGAGAAACCATTTCTTTCATCACTTGTCGTAGGAAAATATTGATAGAGCTTACAAGTTAAGAGGGGGGTGTATTGGTTTTTAACAAAAAATTTCAATTACAATTTATGATGTTTATAAAAGGTTCTTGAAATTTGATAAATGTATAGTTTTAAAAATATAAAATATTTCAATAATGATTAAAAATATTTTTCTTAAAAATAACTGAGAAATGTTTCTTTATTTAATATGATGAAGAAAACTGAGTAAATTCTTTTTCAAAGATGCAATGCAATTTTTAAAAATAAGATACAAGTAAAAAGTAGAGAGAAAAACACACAATTTATATAGAAATTTGATTGTCCAAAAGGAACCCTTTTGGATCTACTCCTCTCTTCTCAAGTTATTAAGTTATTAAGTATCACTTAAGGTATTTAATTACTTTTCACCAAGTTACAATATCTAACTTTATAAGATACTTTCAATCTATACTAGGATTTTCACAACCATCTATCTTTATAGGATTCACTAATATCCACTTAAATTTCAATCACCACCTCACTTTACAAGATTTACTAATCTCTATTACGATTTCAATCATCACCTAACTTTATAAGATTTACCAATCTCCATTAGGATTTTAAGATACAAGAAGGATTTCCCTCACAATCTCTAAAAAAGATTACGCAAATTTTCACTCACTAACACTATTAGAGTAAATATGCAAGTTTTGGTTTTAAAATGAGAAGAAGATGAAAATTAAGATTTTTATAAAATGAAAGTTAGAAAGAATTTGCAAGTTGTAGTGCAAAACTTCTATTTCTTCTATATTTTCACTTGTCTAATCTTCAAAAGCATGTAACTTATTTATAGAAAAAATCAAATTAGGCTCCAAGTTGTCCCTTGGCTTAAATTTTGAATTTAGGCTTCAATTTTGAAATTTGAACTTTTAGCTCCAAACTTTCTTTAGGCTCCAAAATTTTGAAATTTGAGAAATGGCTCCATAAAGTGTTGGCTTGTCTTAAAAGCTTCATAAAATATCATATAGTCTGAAAATATCATATATGTATTGTGTATATCAGATTTTTAATCACTTTTATTACTTTTTCTCAATTTTTTGCCCAAGATAGAAACTATGCTACTATTTTGCTGAAATTGCACATTCTTCGAAAAAAATTGATCCAATTATCTTGTACTCTATATGTATTGCACATAACTGTTCATCCAACTATAAGAGGATTGTCAAGATAGCCTATATAATTTAATATTATTTTTAACACATGTTAGGTAACTTAAATTTTGAAATTTTTTCTCATTTTGATTTTTTTACTCTTAATCAATCAAATGTTTAAAATGACTAATAAATATTGATAATTAGATTTTGTCTTCTTTCCTTTGAAAAATAAATATTATATTATAACCAATAAGATTATTATTTGGAAAGCAAGTTTGGTATTTTCAAAATAGAAATAAATGAAAAATTATAAAGCATTTTTGTCATATGGGAAAAATATACTTTTAGAAAATCAATTGGGCTTTTTGCAAATATGAAAGCATTATAGTCCAAAGTCCATAAAATATTTGAAGGGTTTGATAATCATAATCTGTTAATTTTTGAACTCAAATAAGTTGAATAATAATAATAAATTAATAAGCTCAAGTTCCAACTTATAAAAATATTTTATAAATAAATTCAATTTATATCTTATTTTTTTCCTCAAATATCATTTACATATAAATTAATAAAGGAGTTACATACTCTTTGTATTTATAGTTAATAAAAATGATACCAGGAGTAGTATAAGAAAATAAATTTCCCTTTAAAATATAAAAAATTGTTTTCTTTAGACTCTTCATATTAATATTAAATAAATAAAATACTTCTCTCATCATAATGTTTTATAGTTATATTTTAAAAAAAATATATTCTGTCAAAACAAACAGAGACTTTGAAATTTTATAACTATAAAAACTAAGGATACAGGAAGAAAAATATCTAAGTATCCAAGTCAAAGGTTCCCGTGATACTGAAATCAACAAAAATGATATAAAATTCAGAAAGTTACTTTTGTTAAATTTTTCATGTTAACATTGGATAAATAAAATATTTTTTCATTCTAATATTTTATAATTATATTTTTAAAAAAATGTATTCCATTAAAACAAACTGAACCTATGAAATTTTATAACTACAAAGACTAAAGATATAAGAGGAAAAACATCAAAGTATCCAAGTTAGAAGGTTCCCCTAATACAGAAAGCAACAAAAACGACATTACATATGTATGAACTCAACCAAAGGTGTACGTGACTATTGATGGTAATATTTTATTATAAAAAAGTAATAGAGAAACCTATTGACGGCAGATTTAGAAATTTTGATTTGTGAAGGGTAATATATACATGTAAAAATAAAAATTTAAATTATTATATATTTAAATAAAAATATAATATTAATTTAATTTTAAGTTTCTTATTTATATATTTTAGTGTGTAATAAATCAAATTTTATATCTTTTTGTCTTTGTTTAAAGTAAAATTTTCTTTTTTTACCCAATTAAACAAGTTTATGGAAGCAATATTATTTAAATTTTATGGGGCAATAATTTTTACTATTATGTGTGCGTGTGTGTAATTTTATTATTTTTTTTAGATGCAGATCTGCTCCTAGAATAACATCTTGTGGTTAGGTATCTGCGAAGAATATGTACTTCCGCATGTAGTTGTATAGCCAATATGCTGTTATCTGCCTTGGATGTTTGTAATAGTGACATTATTGATGGAATGCAATTCACCACTCTTTTCGTTTGACTGTGTAGCACATAGCATGGTCTGCCATCTGCAAAATGTTGGCTAAGTTGGAGGAAGGAGACTTGCAACCCAACTATTGAGCATCAAAATTATCGTGGCCATGGTGGGCCTCTCTCTTGTTGGTTTTTGCACGCACAACAAACCTATGTGTATGCATATGAAAATTTCATTTCAAAAACATGGATCAGATAGATTTGGATCAATTAGACATGTAATGTTTCCTCCATTCTATAATTTCCAAACCTAGAAACATCAACTAGCAACTGTAGTTAAAGTTAAGCATCCAAAGATAAAATCATATTGTGTCAACGTGCCTTGCGACAAAATCCAAGGAAGGGGAGCAGGTTTCCATGCTTCCTCAAAAACATAATGGTGTGTAGTGTGAATAAAAAGAAGATGAAGTCACTACAAATTATTTTTTTATGGTATGATTGAAACATAAAAAATGGTCTGTATTCTCAAAGTTCAGATTTAGGAGTAGGTTATGTGTAAGAAAGGTGTTAATATCCTACAACGTTCGTTCAATAAATGATTACCCATTTATTCTAATTCTATCTTATGAATTGAATTATGATGACTCTTATTGTATTGTATGTGTGTTTTTCTTGAAAATATGAATTTAATTTTAATTATTTTTATTGGTTTGGTTATTCACATCTATTCAACTTCATGGTAGGATTTAGATGAAATAAAGTATCTTGATAATGTTAAGTACCATGATGATTACACCTGCAATCAGATTATTTAACTTTGATACATTATAGGTACAAATTTTATTATTTTTAAAGGATTTTTATTTTTATTAGTTTTAAAATATTTTTAAATGATTTATTGATACGGTTGCCAAGTCCTTTCACTTCATAATAAGATTTGAATAGAAAAACATGTTTCAATAGTATTAAGTACAATCGTGATTGCACCTACAATCAGATTACTTAATTTTAATACGTTATAGGCACAAATTTATTATTTTTGAAAGATTTTTTAGGAATTTTATTATTTTTGAAATGTTTTTAATAAAATGTTTGTAATATAAAATTTTAAAATAATGAGATAAGAAAATTATTTTAAGTGGTTATGTTTATTTATTTTTTTTGTTCAGCATCGTATCAATAAGTTTTAATTTTGATGATCGAATTTGTCCAATTTTATGGCTAAATTTGAAATAATAATTTAGAAAAATTAAAATTACCATTCCAATATTATTCTGTAGTTTTAAAGTATCAAATATGTTAATTTCATAATCAAACTTGACTACATAATTGCTCAAAAAAATTAAAATCATAACTTAATATTATTTTTATAATTTTTAAAATATCAAATTTCTCTAACTTCATGGTCAAATCTCGATAAAAAATTAGTCAGGAAAATTGAAATCATTTTTATTGTACTTGTAATTAATTTCAATATTATTCCGTTATTAAAAAAATATATATAAATCATAAGTGCACATGATGAATATAATAATTTTTATGTGCAATAATATTAATATTTTTTAATTTAATCGGCTTACTTGATTTAATTTTAAAATATCTCTCATCTAGAAAATATTAAATAATTTAAACTTCTAAACTATTTTATTTTATTCCATCATAAGGATTGCACAAAAAGCACCCTTAACATCACATGTTAAATGAATAAAATATTAATTAATTTTATTGAAAGAAACAAATAAAATAAAAGAAAGAAAAAAATAAAAAAATAAAAAAAGGTGACGGTTTAATGCCATCCCATCCACTGAAAAGTGAAAAAGGGGGGACATCCTTTACAGGACGTCCTTTTTGCAAAGAACATCCCTTTTTTATTTTTTAAATTTATATATTATATGTTTTTATAAGTAAGATATAAAATTAAAAATAAAATAAAAAATTAGAATGAAATAAAAAGAAACTGAAATAAGGAAGAGGATGAGACAGTACCAAACAATATATTTAAAAAAAATTCTATTCTCTTTCTTTTTCTTTCACTTTCCCCCCTTTCTCTCTTTGGATTTTCTTATTTTTCCTCATCTACAAATTCAATTTACTTGCTTCTTCTTCCTTAGAGATTTTTTTATCTTCTTTCTTTCTACAAGTCTTCTTACTTTCTCAATAACATGCTTATCACCGAGTCATTTCCTTTTCCCTTTCTCTCAATAACTCACTCTTCTTCCTCCGAATCATTTACCCTTCTTTCTCCTTTTGAATAACTCATCTCTTTTTGAATAACTCCCCTTCCCCCTCCTTTTTTTTGTGCATGACAAACAAGATTATATAGTTGAAAAAACACATGAACTATTTTGGTTAGTTAATGAAAGAAGGCCAAAAGAACTAACTAGAAGGTTGAGCCAAGAAAAAATAAAAAGAACAAATCACATGGGCATTTAGCACTAAATTCAATAATGAGGGCTTTATTTTGAATAAACAAATATGAACAGATTGGTAGATGAGCTTCTTACAAGCAAGATTTGTGCTATGTTGTGAGATAAATGCAGTAGGTGGGTGAGATGCAGTGTCGACAGCTAAAAAAATTATTTACTTATTTATTTTTGAAAGTTTTTACTAATTTTTTATTTTTAAAAAATTTTTAATATAATTTTTATTTTATTATTATCTAAACAAAATTGAGTGTCAATAATTGTCCGCCTTTATTCAACTTTCTAAAATTAGAAGGTAAGTAAAGATATTGACACACAGTTATATTTAAAAGAATACCAGCTTAGTACAATAAATAAGAGATAAAGCCATAACACTAATTACAAACTTTTGGAGCTCTATTTGTCAGTTGCTTCTTCATAAAAATGGCCAATAATAGCTATAGCATAGTAACCATTATCACAACAATCAATGCTACTCAATCATTTCATTCGGGGGTTCTATCTGACAGCTACTCCTTCACAGCAAAAGCCAAAAGCAGTAGTGGCACAATCATAATTAATGCAATAATTAATGTTAATCGATTATCCACAAGACGACGATTTATAATCTGTTTTCAAAAGAAATAGCAAATCATTCCCTATTGATCTAATCCTAAATATAAGTAACCATCATGATGTTATGAATCACAAATCATTACATATACTAGAATTATAGCATGAAGTATAACAACCAAAACATATAATTTCCACATGGCAATGTCCCCTTTTCAAATTCCTACAAGATTGATAAGTATTTAAATTATTGCAACATCTTTGTTTTGTTATGAAACAGGGCAACAATGGTAAAAAGCAGAAGTAGAGGAAATTAAGAAGTTGAAAAGAGGTAAAAGAATCAGGTGATAGAAGTTATTAGAAGTTAAGGGAATGGTGATGGGGAAGCTGATAAAAAATTAAAGAGAGGCAGATGACGAAGGCTAAAAGAAAGTAATGAATAGTAATGAGGAAACTTAATTGAAAAAAGTTGCAGAGAGATTAGATGATGAAGGAATTGAAATGAGGATGAAAGAATAATGAAAAGTGATTAAATGGTGGAGATTTTAAAGATAAAGGAATAGGATAAGATAAAAAGAAGGAATCAGAAAAAGGAAGCATTATGTCAAGAAAGGGGAATTTTTTTGTATAAATATCATAGTATTAAGCAAAATTGAAATAAGAGTGAGTATGGTTTGGCCTTACTAACACTAGGTTAAAAAGAGGTAAATACGTTTCATAGATGCAGCCTGAATTGATTAGACTAATTTTGACATAACAATTCAAATAAGATAAGTTTAACCTAAATTGATTAGGTTCAAAAGAAATGAATCAATAGATAAAGGCTTAACCCAACTTAGGTGCAAAACATGTAAGGAGCTTGACTTAACCTAATTAGCTTAATTAAACAAGATAAAGCAAAATGATCTAAATTAACACAGGCTTGGCTCAACTTGATTAGGTTCGATTTATTAGTAAAAGATAAAATGACCCGGGTTGACATAAGCTCGACCTAATTTGATTGAGTTCGATTTAATGATAAAAAGTAAAATGATTTGGATTAACCTAACTAGCTTGATTGAATTTAATTTAATAATAAAAAGTAAAATAACTTGGAGTGACGTAGGTTTGACCTAACTTGATCGGGTTTAATTTAACTATAAAAGGTAAAATGACTTGAATTAATGTAAGCTTGACCCAACTTGATTAAGTTTGATTTAATGACCTAACTTGACCTAATTAAATTAATGTAGGTTTGATTTAACTTGATTGGGTTTGATCTAACAATAAAAGATAAAATAACCTAAATTGACGTAAGCTTAACCTAACTTGATTAATTTTGATTTAATGATAAAGAGTATAACTTGGATTAATGCAGGCTCGACCTAACTTGATTAGGTTTAATTTAATGATAAAAGGTAAAATGACTTGGATTGACATAGGCTTGACCTAACTTGATTAATTTTAATTGAATGATGAAAAGTAAAATAACATGAATTGATGCAGGCTTGGCCTAATTTGAATAAGTTCAATTTAACAATAAAAAGTAAAATGACTTAGAATGATGCAAGCTCGACTTAACTTGATTGAGTTTGATTTAACAATGAAAAGTAAAATAACCTAGATCGATATAGGTTTGACTCAACTTGATTAAGTTCGATTTAATAATGAAATGTAAAAATAACCTGAATTGATGTAGGCTCAACCTAACTTAATTAAGTTTGATTTAATGATAAAAAGTAAAATGACCTGGATTGATGCAGGTTCAACCTAACTTGATTGAGTTCAATTTAACAATAAAAATGAAAAAAATGACCTAGATGACACAGGCTTTACCTAACTTAATTAGGTTCGATTTAACGATAAAATGTAAAATGACCTTGATTAATGCAAGCTCAACTTAACTTGATTAAGTTCGATTTAATAGTAAAATGTAAAATGACTTGGATTAATACAAACTCGAGTTAACTTGATTGAGTTTGATTTAATGAAATAAAAGAAAATGACCTGGATTGACATAAGCTTAACTCGACTTGATCAGGTTTAATTTAATGATGAAAAATAAAATGACCTAGATTAATGTAAGCTTATCTTAACTTAATTGAATTCGAATTAATGGTAAAAGGTAAAATAACCTGAATTGATACAGGTTTGACCTAACTTAATTAGCTTTGATTTAATGATAAAAAGTAAAATGACTTAAATTGATGCAAACTCAACTTAAACTTGATTAAGTTTAATTTAATAGTAAAAGGTAAAATAACTTGGATTAACACAAGCTTGACTTGACTTGATCAAGTTCAATTTAATGAAATAAAGGAAAATGACCTAAATTGACATAGGCTTAACTTGACTTAATCAAGTTTAATTTAATGATGACAAGCAAAATGACCTAAATTAACACAGGTAACTAGCTTGAATTCAATTTAATGGTAAAAGGTAAAATGACCTAAATTGATATAGGCTTGACCCAACAATAAAAAGTAAAATGATTTAAATTGATATAGGCTCGACCTAACTTGATTGGATTCAATTTAACAAAATAAAGGAAAATGATTTGAATTGATACAGGCTCCACCTAACTTGATTGAGTTTGATTTAATGATAAAAAGTAAAATAACTTGAATTAATGTAGGCTTGACCTAACTTGATTAAGTTTAATTTAACGGTAAAAGGTAAAATAACCTAGATTGACATAGGCTCAACCTAACTTGATTAGATTCAATTTAATGATAAAAAGTAAATTAACTTAAATTGATGCAAGCTTGACCCAACTTGATTTGCTTTAATTTAATAATAAAAAGTAAAATGACCTAAATTGAAGTAAACTCAACTCAACTTGATTGAGTTCGATTTAACGATAAAAAGTAAAATGACTTGGATTGACACAGGCTCTATCTAACTTGATTGAGTTTAATTTAATTAAATAAAAGAAAATAACCTAAATTGACACATGCTCGACTCGACTTAATCGAGTTTAATTTAATGATGAAAAGTAAAATAGCCTGGATTGATTCAAGCTCGACTTAGTTTGATTAAGTTTAATTTAATGATAAAAGTAAAATGACTTGGATTGACTAGGTTTAATCTAAAAGGGTAAATTATGCATACATGTTTTAATGTAAGAATCCAATGCATATAATAATGACTCGATTGTTTTTCAAAAGAGTTCCTTACTTCATTTTTTGAGAGAATTTTTCCAAAAAGATAATGTTTGGAGAGTGCCAAGTTTTTCCATTTCTCAGTATGCATATTCCCTTCTTGTTTAGTTTAAACCTTCCATTAACATTGCCCTCAATTTTCTATCTAGTAGAATTAAAACAATCCCAATACTTGATTCAACCATATTTGCATTATTGATTTCATTGAGACATATTTAGATGGGTATGTCATCTTATAGTGTTCCAATACACACTTATCATATGAAAATGCATGATATTATCACAAAGAACAAAAAAGTGACATAATAATGATTATTATCATTGCAACAGAGACTAAGTGCGAAGCATGGATAGCAATTCATATTATTTGCAATAAAGTTTACAAAGGATTCTAGCCTTTTCACAATATGATGATAATGTTAGTTGCCCCTTACATATGGTTCAATGATTGTGAAATATGAAACCAATCATAATAAACCTTATTTGAGAAAACCTTCTTTATAGTATATGATCCTTTCAGCTTATGTTCACATCAATCCTCAAAGTTAGCTATGGTATAATGCAAACAATTTTAATCCTTTGACTTTTCTTAATGGTAATAACTTAACCCAATTTCATAAAATATGAATTGTTCATCTCAATAGGAATTTTAAGAAAAACTTAAGAATAAAGCAATGGAAATTAGTTTCACAAAAGTTTACTATGCTTAGTTTTGCATGTCCTAAGAGAATACAAAGAAAAAAAAATCAATTTTCCATTGAAGTCAAGAATAAAGAGCCATAAGCAAGTAAGTCATTATAGTGTAAAGAGATCACAACATTTATGATTCAACAATACATATCATTTAGAATCAAGAAGTATAACAACTTTATCTAAGAAAGAAAGAACCAAATGGATAGTATCTCACAAGTCATACTTCTAATCTCTCAAGTGTTTAGGGATAAGTGTCTCACTTAAGCTTAACCTATTAACAATTGCACTATCATATGCTTGCTTTAATTCTTAATCTTTATTACTAATTCACATGTATAAAGAAAATCAAAAGGACTTATTAAAGATTATAATGGGGTCAAGGTAAAGAGAGGGTAATATCACGAAAAGAGAGGCTATCAACTAAAGAAATTAAAAGAGCATTGGTGGATGGATCTAAATAACAAGCAACTAAGAAGGCATTGGAATTGTAGTTACCCTAATGATATATCATCCTTTACTTTTTCTATTTCTTTTATTTTCCTTATTTTTACTCCCTTTCTTTTTTTTTGTTTCTTTTTTTTTTCTTCCGTTTGTTTTGTTCTTTTCTATTTCTTTTTTTTTTTTTTGAATGAACTCTTCTTTTTCAAGCATTTGATATAATCCCATTCTTATTTAGGAACTCATCCTTTTATTGATTCAATACTATTTTAGCCTCTAAAGTTACATGGAATATATATATATATATTGGGCTAAGACAAACTAAAAACAAGAAAAGGTAAATTATGCACAAAGGGGTACTCAATGGATATGCAAAGATTAGCTATTTAGGCATAAGTGGTTTATTTAAAGAAAAATACCTTAATCATATTTACTCATGCATGTGAAAATGTAATCTCAACAAGAATTAAAGAAAGTTCTAGAGTGATAACCTAATAAGTGAATCTCTCATACAAAAAAGATAATCATAATTAATCAAATAAGCTCAAACTTTCACGGCTAAGGATTGTTAAACTTGATTTTTTCAATTTAAAATTTATTGCCAAACTTATCAATTTCAAAAAGTAAGATAATTGTTCAACCATGATATAAAACCTTCAAACCCAATTAACTCATGCTTATGACTCAAACAATTCTTAAAATCAATAGAGAGCATCTGAATAAGCAAGAAGACTTAGAATACTTCAAATGAAATTTTAGAAACGGACCCTTTCTTTCTTTCTTTTTTTGAAATGAGGTTAGATCATAAAGAAAAATATATTGCTAATAAGATGCATATTAATAGTAAAAAATAACTTTTTACTCAACCATGCTTTGGACACACAGTTAGTCTGATGGTTTCACTAATAAAAGATTTTTTTTTTAATGAGGATAAATCATGAAGAAAAATATATTACTAAAGGGATAAGTATTAAGAGTTAAAATAACATTTTACTTTGTCATTCTTTACACATAACTAGACTAATGATTTCACTAATAATTCTTATTATTCCTCCTCTCAATCAAATTTGGACATCGTCTCCAATGTCTTTATAGATAAAGAGAGGTGCACAAAAGAAAGACAAAAACACAATAAGAAAAAAATGGAAGTAAAATCATGAGAGTGAAGAAAGTTACAATTGAAGAGCAGTGTTTAGCTTACTCTCCTTAGTATTATCCTAGGCTTGCTAATCTACTTGTTTCATTACTAGGTCAGGTTCAAGTACAGAAATTTGCAATTGGTCAATCAATTGATTAGCAGTTGAGGCAAACATTATGAAACTACAGGTTACTTAGGAAATGAATCCTTATTCCACAGCTTGATCCAAGAAAGACAATAAACCATTATAAAAATAATCATTATTTAACAATCCTAATGATTTTTTAATGAAAGTTTAGTTTAGCCTAATAGGCAATGTTAGAAATGACTTCCAATGTTTTTAGACTGTCAGGTAATGCAATAAAGGCTTCAACATTATAAAACATGTATCCACAATGCTCAAGCAAACTTGAAACTTTTAACTTAGTATCCAAGGTATGATCTTGTTATCCAAACTATTCATAGTGATACTCAAAACTTTGCTTCCCCTAATAAATATTGATGCTACCACAGATCCCCTTAAACTTCATATTCCTCCCTTATACACAAGGTTAATATTTCTTGTAGCTAATACTTTATCAAGCTCATCTGCCACTTTCACAAACTCTTCATCTTTCCCTCTAATTAGATCTACTAAAGACATAAATTAATTTAAATCTACGTATTGATGGTCTTTCCACTTTTTCTTCTACCTCAGGATGAGCTATATGTACATTGATAAATGTAAATATGCATATTTATATAACAAAAATGAGCAGTAAAAAGATTATGCAAATCAACTATTATAAAAAAAGTTTAGAATTTTAGAAAATGGTAGAAAAGTGTATAAAAAAGGTAAAAAAAACATCATATGAATTAATTATTATAAAAAAATATAAGATTCAAAGAGAAAAAAGTTTAAAAATAGATCTCAAGTGTAGTAATAATATAGAAAAAGTAAAGATAATTATGTAAAAAAGTAAAACATGATTGAAAAGTTAAAAAGAAAAAGATATGCACATGAATAGTAGTTATGATTTTAGCTCAAATTTTTCTTTGATTTTACGTCCAGTAATGGTGTAAACACCTTCTATTAGTTGAGGATTTGATTCCCATCCAGTTTTCTTATAAACTAGCAAACAGGGTCTTTTAACGTCAAATTCTCGAGACAGTAATGCTCCTTTTCCTTATGGATTAGGTCCACTAAATCAAAAGAACACTATGAACTTGTCCACTAGGATGCATCTTAAGAGTGTGAAGGATATTATCCAATAACTCCTTACTCAGTCCATCCTTTATGAACTTAATTTTATCTTTTCGATTTTGGGAAGCCATTTTATTGTTTCTACAGTGTGTATTACATGTCGACCTTGCACACTTGTAACAAACTCCCATTCTTTTAGCTATCTATTTCTTAGCATAGGAACTTCTTCCCATTCTTAGCATACATTTAATAAATGAATCATGATACTCACTCGTTAGATGTATCTTAACTTCAATGATTTAGCGCATCTTCAAGAAAACCCAGATGTGTGAGCACCTTTATTTTTTCAAGTTAGCATTTGTAGATTTTTCTAAGCAAATCCCTGGGAAGAGCAGGGAACCTAGTTCTAAGTTTTGTGAGGGTTTCCTCCATATTTTCTATGATCCTTACTCGAAAGTGGGATAGAAGCAAGGTTTCTTTTCTAAAATAAGTTGTTTTAATAGGTGAATATATGAATAGTTATAAGAAAATAACATTACTAAAAGTCATTCATGACTTCGTGGCTTATTTACAACTACTCATAATTATAAGCTTCTAATTTTTTTGATGATTTGAAGCTTATAATTAATGGTCAATGAGTTCAAATGATATAGATAACTTTTGGTGATATCTATGTATGATGAAATAATAAATGCAAGAGACTAAGGAACAAGAACAATATCCATATTCAATTAGGCAGGAATAAGATATGGGATAAACCATTCAAATTTAATTTTTTGAAAATGAAGGTGAGCCACCCAGTTTAACTAATATATAGCTTAATCATTATTTTTAGGTAAACTTGTATGGCTTAAAAAAATTAGTCATGGAAAAGTCCCCTCATGTATTCTACAAGGATTTCTTCTAAGCTTAGAAATTTCTTCTTAAAAGATAAACTTCTTTTAAATACAGTGGTTCTAAATTTATTTTAATTTGTGTCTAGTTTAGGTTTTATAACACCTAATTGATGAAAGGTCCCTAAATTGTCCTTATTCTTGCCACTAAAGGCTAGTAAGCCCTTAATTCTCAAGCATGACAAGCTACAAATGGAAGGGTTCAATTTAATTAGAGGTGTTTCACTAGCTTGCACGAAGATCGGTGATCTCACAAAGATATCGTTGCTTTCTCCCCTAACTAATCGTAAAAGATGATTTAAAGCTCGAGTAGGAGGCTTTTGATATGTGTATGGGATTTATAATGTGCAATATGTGAGAGGGAAAATCAACCATTCTAAAAATCTTAACATAATTAATTTACCATAAAATAAAGATAATCATAATGATAAACACACATGTAAAGAAAACATTAAACCACACATAGACCAAGAAAATTCAAGGCTAAGATAGAAAAGGAATAAACAAAATAGCCTTACTTCAATTTAATCCTCAGTGGAGTCGCCAAACTATCGTGATATGCCTTGTGGCAGAATTCAAGGGAGGTGAGTGGATTTCCATGCCTGCTTGAAAACATGATAGTGTATAGTATGAATAAAAAGAAAATGGAGTCACTATCAATCATTTTTTATGATATGATTGAAACATCGAAAATGGTATGCATTCCTAAAGTTCAGATTCAGGCGTAGGTTTCGTGTAGGAAGGTAGTAACACTTTACAACATTTGTTCAATAAACAATTATCCATTTATTCTAATTCTATCTTATGAATTAAATTATGATGGTCTTTATTATATTATATGTGTGTTTTTCTAAAAATATGATTTAAATTTTAATTATTTTTATTAGTTTGGTTATCCAAATTTGTTCAACTTGATGGTAGGATTTTAATGAAATAAAGTGCCTTAATAATATTAAGTATCGTCATGATCGCATTTGCAATCGGATTATTTAATTTCGATACATTATAGGCATAAATTTTATTATTTTTAAAATATTTTTATCTTATTAGTTTTAAAATATTTTTAAATGATTTATTAATATAGTTGCCAAATCCTTTCAACTTCATGATAAGATTTGAATAGAATAATGTGCCTCAATAATATTAAGTACTATTGTGATGATACTTGCAATTGAATTACTTAATTTTAATACGTCATAGGCATAAATTTTTTATTTTTAAAATATTTTTTTAAGAATTTTATTATTTTTGAAATATTTTTAATAAAATGTTTGTAATATAAATTTTTAAAATAATAAGATAAGAAAATTATTTTAAGAGATTTTATTTATTTATTTATTTATTTAGTGTTGCATTAATAAGTTTTAATTTTGATTATCAAATTTGTCCAATTTTGCGGTTAAATTTGAAATAAAAATTTAAAAGAATTAAAATTACCATTCCAATATTATTCCACAATTTTAAAGCATCAAATTTATCAATTTCATGATCAAATCTGACTACATAATTTCTTAGAAAAATTGAAGTCATAACTCAATATTATTTTTATAATTTTTTAAATATCAAATTTATTCAATTTCATGATCAAATTTGAATAAAGAATTATTCAAAAAAATTGAAATAATTTTTATTGCACTTGCAATTAATTTCAATATTATTCTGTAATTACAAAAATATATAAATAAATCATAAGTGCACATGATGATTATAATATAATTTTTATATGTAATAATATTAAAATTTTTTAATTTAATTGACTCATCCAATTTGATTTAATTTTGAAATATCTGTTACTTTAAGAATATTAAATAGTTTGAACTTTCAAATTATTTTATTTTATTCTATTATAGGAATTGCACAAAAAATCCCTTTAACATTAGATGTTAAATGAATAAAATATTAATTAATTTTATTGAAAGGAATAAGTAAAATTAAAGAAAGAAAAAATAAAAGAAATAGAAAAATAAGATAGTTTAGTGCTATCCCGTCTACTAAAAAGTGGAAAAGGGGATGTCCTTTTAGCAAAAAAAGTTCTCTTTTTTATTATTTTTTATTTATATATTATATATTTTTATAGGATATAAAATTAAAAATAAAATAAAAAATAAAATAAAATAAGAAATCGAAATAAGGAAGAGGATGAAATGGCACCAAACAATATATTTAAAAAAAAATCATATTCTTTTTCTTTTTCTCTTACTCTCCCTCTCTCTCTTTCTTTAGATTTTCTTATTCTTCCTCATTTGCAAATTCAATTTGCTTACTTCTTCTTCTTTTTTAATTTATATATTATATAATTTTTATAAGTAAGATATAAAATTAAAAATAAAATAAAATAAGAAACTAAAATAAGGAAGAGGATAAAATGGCACCAAATAATATATATATATTTTAAAAATCCTATTCCTTTTCTTTTTCTCTCACTCTTCCTTTCTCTTTATTTGGATTTTCTTATTCTTTCTCATCTGTAAATTGAATTTACTTATTTTTTCTTCTTTTTTAGAGATTTTTTTATCTTCTTTTTTTCTACAAGTATTTTTCCTCTTTTAACATGCTTCTCACCAAATCACTCCTTTCTCCCCTTCTCTTAATAACTCACTCTTCTTCCTCTGAATCACTCACCCTTCTGTCTCCTTTTGAATAACTCACTTTCCCTCTTCCCTTTTTTGTGCATGATGAACAAGATTATATAATTGAGAAAACACATGAGCAATTTTGGCTAGTTGGTGAAAGAAGACTAAAAGAACAAATTAGAAGGCAGAGCCAAGAAAAAATAAAAAGAACAAATCATATAAGCATCTGGTACCAAATTCAATAATGAGGGCTTCATTTTGAATAAACAGATATGAACAAATGGGCAAATGAACTTCTTACAAGCAAGATTTGTGTTGTGTTGTGAGATAAATGCAGTAAGTGTAGTAGGTAGATAAGATGCAGTGTTAGCAACTAAAAAATTTATTTATTTATTAAAATTTTTACTATTTTTTATTTTTTTAATTTTTTAATGTAATTTTTATTTTATTATTATCTAGATAAAATTGAGTTTCAGCACGTATTAACCAAAAGGATTAGAACTTTTGCAAGTGAGCAAGAACAAAAAAGGTTAATGGAGCTTACTTATCCTAAAAAGGTAAGAGGTTTTGCATCTTCATAGAAATTATAGGCCATTGGAATTAGGAGAAAGGAAAGGAATAACTCCTAATTATCTAATCTGTTTTGTTTAAATAAGAAAGAGAATTAAATATTTTTAATTTATTTTATTAACAATTATTATACTAAAAATAATTTACTTATAATTATTATTAAAATAATTATTATAATAATTATTAAAATAACTATTATAATTGTTATCTTATTATTTTTATTTTATTTACTAATATTATAATTTTTATAATTATTTAATATTAATTATTAATATCTTATTAATATTATTTTAATCATTACTTTTATTATTTCAATTATTATTAATATCTTAATAATAATTAGCATAATAATATCAATTAATATTATTTTTAATATTTATTATTATTTTATTAATATTATTAATTATTAATAACATAAAAACATTATAATATAAAAAATAATGATTATTAATATTATAATATTATTAATATAAATAAATAATATTATAATAATTATGTATTTAATATTGAATAATATTATTTATTTATTAAATAAATATAATTTAATTATATTATAATAATTATTATTAAAGATAAAATTATTATTTTTATTTAATTATTATCATTAATAATAGTTATTTTATTAATATTATTAATTATTTTTTTGTTATTAAATATTATTAATTTCATAATTATTTAATTTTAATTATTAATATTTTATTTTTATTATTATTGTTTCAAGTATTACTATATTATTTATTTATTATTTTTGTAACTATGATAATTATTATTTTATTATGAATATTTCTTATTTTATTATTATAATTAAATTATTAATATTTTATTAATATTATTATTTTTTATATTATCAAATATTTTATTATATTTATTATAATTATTATAAGATTATTTTTTATTTAATTAATTTTAATTTTTATTATTAACTATTATTAATAATTATTTTTGTTTTTAGTTATATTGTTATTTTATAATAATAAATTATTATTATCATCATCATCATTATCAAATTAAAAATAATAAATTTAAAATTTAGAATGAGGAAATCAAATTCTCTAAGGATTTGAAGAGAATCACCATTCTTTTATTTGGGGTAATCCCATTAAAGAAAAATAGGAAAAGGAAATGAATTTTTTTCTAAACTAAACAAAAACAAAATGAATGAAATTTATAATTTCCTTTCTCTGATTACCCTTAACCAAACGATCCTTAGTGTTTCTTCTCCTACTCGTGGTCTCTAGTATTAGAATACCAAAACTAAAGACCAAAAACTCATACCTCAAAATTCAAAGGGGAATAATTCGGTAGCACACAAAATTCAAAAGAGAACAATTTTGAAACGTTGCACCAGTAAGAAAAAGATACTTTCTCCATCAAGAAAGAATAACACATGAATAAAAATGGAAAATATGTGTATTGTTTATTATTTGGATTCTGCTTCCTTAAATTTTATATCTATATATTTTTTATTGAAGTAAGAATGTTTCTTGCTCATGGAAAAGCTGAAGATATATCTCCGAAAGAGTTGTATAAATTAGGTCACATAAATTAGTTAAAGTAAGCAACGAAGGTATAATCAATTTTCTCGAAGAGTGTAACTGGGATATACTTCCACTTGTTCATGTTTTCAAGTTTCCGCCTCCGATGGCATGTGTAAGCGTACAAATGAGTTCAACTATCTATAAATAGTTAGAAATTAATTTGTAAAAAATTTGATTTTAGAAAAGTTAAAATTGATTAATGCATGAGTTGAGTAAGAACTGCTTATTAATCAACTTAGGCTCCACTCCCACTATTTGTGAATGCTTCCTTAAATTTGAACGAACACGTTTGAATTGAATTTAGGTTTGAGGTGAAATTTTTTAAATTTAATGAGTTTCAACTTGTGAAATATGCAAATATTCAATTCAACTCAGCTCAATTCATTTACTTTTTCTATTCATAAATTTAAATTTAAAAAAGAGAGCACATATCGGCGGTAAATGGCTCTCGAGTCTCCACATCTCTCATTAAAAAGAAATCGGGGGAGCATGAGCAGGCCATGCCCCATACCTTAACCTGATAGAAAAGCAATGCAATCCAACATAAGTATTAATAAATTTGACAAGAATATAAAGGTAAAATACAACTATCACTGCTTAAATTAATGGAATTTGAACACTAACTTTTATTTGACAATTGTTACGTTCACACTGTGAACATGATAGTCCTGAGTTAGAGGTCCCACCTTTGATTTGTACTTTCCTATTCTTAATTCTTGATACTCTATTCTGCGTCGCCCATGTCAATCCGCCGCTGCTTATGATTTTTTTCTTTTTGTTAATTTGGATCCTTGCAAGTTGGAATATACAAGTTTTGAAGTAGTGGTCCTTATGGAAAAGAAAAAAAAAAAGCAGTGGTCCTTATAAATAATTCAAACACGTGCCTACCATCGCTTTCCATTCCCATTGACGGATTAAATTGTCACACTGCTATCTAGATAAACACGTCAAATTAGCATTTTGTTAGATAATATTAACATAATATGTCCAAGACTACCGTGAGAGGTAAAATTGGGAGTGCAATTTAAAAAAGGACCAAATTATTACAACATTCATATCTGAGGGACCAACGGATAGTGTTTAGTTGACTGGTGCACTTCTTTTATAAACTCAGAATCCCTTGTACTAGCATATAAAAAATTTTAAAAAGGCATGCGTCTAAGTTGATAGTTATCATGTTCCTAAAATGCAACTATATATATATATATATATATATATATATATATACACACACACACAAATTAAACTTTCTGATTCCTAAGAATATTTGTAATAAAAATAGTAAGAACTAGGTCGAACCTCTAAAGATCCTTTTTAATAAGTCTTTGTGATCATTTACTAATTATGTTATTAAATGCAAAATGCTAAACAGAATGCTATGCAAATTATCAAACACAAAATGTGCAAATTATAAAGGCTATAATGAAACAGAATTAGAGATAGTGTTGTATGCTGTATGTAAATAAAAAATATGCAAAACAGAATGCAAAATTGGGAGGGGGGTTGGTTGCATGAATTAAATGAATAACGAGCACAAATTTAAGCTTGAAAAATAGAAGTAAAATAGAGGAAAATCAATGAAATCAAACAGCCAATTCAAGGAATTCAAGGTTTATTTGAAGAATTAATCACGGATCATTCTAAATTGGATTTTGCAATTGATTATTTAACTTTGAATTATCCGAAATCCCTGCAATAATTCATGAATTTTACGCAAGACAATCGCCTAGGATTTAATTGATTAAGATTAGCTAAGTTAGACAATCGTCATAACCCCTAAACTAGATCAAAACTAATTTAAAAATAGAATTCAGCCAAATTCAATTAATTAATTCAAAATTTTAAATTAATCATTCATCCCCTTTTCTCTCATAAAAAATTCTAATTAATCAATCAAAATTTACTACCAATTCAAATTAAAAACACAACTTACAGAATTAAACAAAGATTATATCAAATCAATATCCAAGTCAATAGATTATGCAAATCAGAAAAGATAGATGAGGAAAAAAGAAAGTCAATTACAGTTATCACCATACAAACTAAGATCTCATAATTCCAAGGAAGAAGAACCTCAAATTTTCTTGAATTAACTCAGAGAATTAGCCTTCCATTAGAAAAAAACTCAAGAACAATAGAAATTAGGAAAACTATCAAGTTCTCTCCTCCCACATTCTAATTCTGTAACCTCTTTGTTTATAACCCTAGAGGCCTAATTAGGACTGGACTTGAACTACACACTTATAGCCTAATATCTTAGGAAACTATCCACAAAATTTCAGCCCAATCAGACATTCCTAGCTCAAGTTATAGCTAAAATACTGAAAGTGGTTCAATCCCGTCCGAGATGAAATAATGAGCCACAATCCATATTCCTTGGCCTTCAACATGACTCAATTTCTTCAAAAGGGCTTTAGGAATGTTTAGATATGGATTTCATGGAGTAATTGTACTTGACCTTGCATCAATTAGGCACCTGGAGCTCAAGATATGAATTAATCATTGCAACTAGGTCGGGTCTGGGCCTGGACAGCAAATATGCTTTGGTTTTGTGCTAATCCTTGACCTCCAAGATGGCAGACATGAAAATTGTAGCTCTTTTTCTCAGCTTTCCAATAGTGTATAGATTGTCCAAATCCAAGATCCGACGCTCAAGTTATGACCAAAATATTGAAATAGTATAAAAAATTCAACATTAAGCCCAAAATTCAATTAAGCCCAAATTAATGCAATTAGTCTTAAATTAATGCAAAATAGATCCAATTGAGTATCATCACTTCCTAAGGGACCTAAATATAAGGGAAAATATTAATATAATATTGTTCACATCAATCATGTTCCTAAAATGCAACTATGTATATATATATACACACACACACACACACATAAATATCATGTTCCTAAAATGTAACTATATATATACACACACACACACAAATGCAAAATCATATTTCAATGAAAATATAAAAAAATGTAGTTATTACTAGTTAATATTGCAACAAATTGTGGTTACAAAGAATAACATAATACAATTTGTCGCAATATTAACTAGCAATAACTACAATTTTTTAAATATTTCATTGAAATATGATATTGTATCCACAATTGCATTTTATAAACAAGAACAAGAATACAATATTTGTGATTAAAATTAAAATTAGATATATATATATATATATATATATATATATATATATATATATATATATAACTTTATTTCTCACAACTAGCTCACAATTAATTAAGCAAAGTGAGTCTTACAATGATAGGTTAAGCTCATCTCTCTATAGCTTCTTGACACATAAAAAAGAAAAAAAAAGCCCAAAATCCACAAATGTCATAACAAAAAATTTTAGAGTAGGTGTCAAAGATACTCAGGTCATATACTTGTAAAGGATGTTTTCAATAGTACACATGAAATGGTGACCAATTTGTTATCTTCCTAATATGTTGGTAATAGTGACATTGTTGATGGAGTATATTTCCATCATTTGAGGACACTTTGCTGTCAAAGCGGCTTGCCCAAGGGTGAATGCAGCTTGATTTGGAGGTGGAATTGACAATCTCACTCTTAATCATAGAAACCACAGAACTCATATTTTGCTAGTCTCTTGCATGTTATTGTACACACAGGAGCCCAATGTGTATACAACTCAAAATATTTGCCTCAAATTTTGGATCAAATGTTTTTGGGTCAATTAGGGATTTGATGTTGTCTTCATTCCAAAATCTGCATGCTAATACACATTGGACTTAGTCTCAGATCAAGTGGAGGGTTGAAGGGACACAAGGGGCATGGCCCCTAAAAAAATTTATAATTTTGTATTAGTATTATATGATTATGTGTAAAAAAATATATGAGTAATTAGGCCCCTAAAAATATTTTTACTTTTTATATTTATGTGGAATTTGTAAATTTTAAAACATATAAGTATGATATTTTTTGAACCTAACTAGAGACAACTTAAAGAATACAAAATAAATTTAAGATATCACTCCATTAGTTAATTTTAAGCTTATAAAACAAAAAAAAATTAAATAATCAATGGATCAAAAGGCCCATTAACCAAATAATTAAAAAAATGACATTGAATGACAAAAAGTGTTAGATAATGACAAGCCGACCTATAACTTTTTTAAGCTAACTAACACATTAAATAACACTTCTCATCCTTTTATAATAGCTTATAACTCCTCTAGGTGTGTAATACCACAAACAAAGTAAACAAAGGTTACCATTTACAATAAGTTCTTCTCATCTTCTACACTAAGGGATTACAATAACTTCCATATGGTAATTTCTAATATGTTATAATTTAATAGTTTTATCACTTTCTTTTTAATTTTTTTTAGCAATGATTAATCCTGAAATTATATTTAAGATATTTAGCAATATATAAAATACTAAAAATTATATGCCATTAAAAATTTTTCACCTATTAAATATGTTTTTAGTTTAGCTCCACAAAAATTTAAATAAAGGTCTGCCACTACTGCAGACAAATTTCATGACAATCTTACTTCTTATGGCACTTCTAACACTTGCATAAATGATGGTTTAAGTTAAACTAAGTTTGTTTATTTAGAGAAGTAGCATGAGTTTGACTCAAATTGTACTAGTATGAATGTGTGAATAGTATTGTGAGAAGATTTCAAGTGCAAAACCAAAATAACTTTATAACCTAAGGTAAAAAAATGATTTAGATAGGTTATTTTCTAGGAAGGTCAATGATTGCTCATCCTATCCTCTTACTAATAATCTCTAGTAGCAAAACTCCAAAGTAAAGACATATAATTTCTTTGAAAATAATCTTTTCGTTGCATAGTTAGGGAACATATAACTATTGCAGGCAAACCGTAAAACATTTAAATTCAAAAGCTTTTGTTGTGGCATTGTATTTTCAATTACTTCAAGATCCCTAATTTAGTTAAAGGATCTTGGCGTAGGAAAAGTGGCATTCTTATAATGTTCCAATAACTTTTCTAGTGCTAGTTTCACTTTCTTTGCTTTTGAATATTCTAGTTATACAAAAGTTTAATATTTTTAGATTTAATCTTTTATCTAATAAAATGTTACTAACTTTCAAATCTTTATATATAATTGTCAATATTAAATCTTTATGCAAATAAAGGAGATCTTAAGAAATTTCTTCAATTATGTTAAATTTCTTTTACTAATCTAGGTTTTTTTTAGCAGATTTGTTTAAAGAATAAAATTTTAGTTAATATGAACACTAAATTAGGAAATTTTTCTCTTTAAGGTAGAATTAGATTTCAGTAAGCATAAACATTAATGAAAACATTAATATGAACTAACCAAATACAAATACATCTAAACTCTTGTTAGGCATGTGCTCATAGATTAACATATTTTCATGCCTTTCAATACAATGACTAAGAAATCTAACAAGATTTTGATGTTAAAGCTTTAAAATCACTACCACCTCATTCTTAAATTCTTCTATTCCTTGTCCAAATGCTATTGGAAGTTATTTACATTATTATTTTTTTATCTATTTTGCTATTCTCTTTAGCGGAGGATTTTCAAAAAAGAAAAACAGAGAAAAGTTATAAAAATTTGAAAGAGAAATTTGAATAAAAAAGTACCTTGTATACTAAGCCAAAACCACCTTATCTTAACTCATTAGGTAAATGAAAGTTATTTATTGTAGTTGTAAGGATTTTGAAATCAAATAATGGATGCTCCTCTAGTTTAGCTTGTTTCAAGTCTCCAATTATGTTTTGATTTTCAACATCAATTTCTTTTATTTCAAGAGTCAATGAATCTTTACTAAATTGGATCCTTATTGAATAGAGAAGGGTTAAAAATAAAAAAAAGAATAGAATAAATGAGTATTAAAAGAATGCTAACACCAAGAAAGAAATAACAATTTTACTTACAAAACTGAAAAAAGGACATATAAGGTGAATCTATTAACTCTACTTCTATGATAACATTTCTTATGACTTCAGTTATATATCCTCCTCTTTATTTTTTTTCTTTTGATTTTTTATGTGCTTTTTTTCCTTTCTTTTCCACATAATTTATGCTTCTTGTATACATAAAAAGAAAAAGAAATTAAAAGCAAACATACTAAATTGTTTAGTAATCCATGTCCACGAGAAATATATAAAAGCAGCAATTAAAATATCCTTACTATTATCATAACATTAATGATTACTATTACATATCTCTCTTTTTCCATCAAAACCAAGTAAAAGCTTCAATTCACACTCCAAAAGCTAGGCCACATGTTGAAAAAGATTACTTTTATTTAGCTATAATCAAAATAACTTGAATTCAAAGTATTCTTTTGATAGAAATGAAAAAAAAAATACCTACCAAGTTTCAAATTAGCCATACAAATGTAAATATTAAACCATAGCTCAAGAACTGTTGCAAGTTAACTAAGCTTGTACTCCAAGTTATGTAGCTAATGTTAAAAACAAATGAAGATACTTTGCAAATGTAATTTTGCAAGCACTAGCTTCCATACTAATTATCTAAAATAGATGATTTCCTCGTTAAATCAGCTAGCTTCATCAATTGTATCTTGCAAAACCTCTCTCCTTTGCTTACATCATTACTATTTTTCACTAGTTCATATTGCAATTTAGTCTTTTTTACACATCCACTCATCTAGTTTTGTATATTCCATTCTTTTGAATTCTTTGGCATTGTTAGTAGATAAGTCAATTAAGGGCTAAAATAAATTAGTGAACCATGGGCTATAGGCTTACCTATTGTAACATTACTTTATGTACACTTTGTATTATAAATAAATCTAACCTCCCTAAATTGAAGGTATAGCCTTATAATTCTCTCCTTTCTCCTAGTATGGTATCTAAAGCTTTCTAAAATTAACAAAACTTTAGATGATGGTAATAACAATGGCCTAGAGTCATTGAGTTTTAAAAACCTAAATGATGATTTTGTAGCCGTAAAGAAGGCATAATATTTCAAATAGCAAGGTGTTGTTTGGTATGATTAGGAGCAGCTCACTGATTTGGATTGACAAACTAGTACATTAGTGGTTAATGATGATGTCTGGACAATGTGTGGGAACCATACACGACATCTTTCCATTTTCAAAAGCATAAGAAGACCATGCATAGAGAGTTTTCCTAATGCATGGTGGCACATGAAAGAGTTTTTAATGACTTCCTTGGTGCCTTCCATGCCTCTTTATGCAATTAGGTTTATGATCTATACATTTTAATTTTAATTTTTAATTTTTTAATGCTATTTTTATTAATTTTTTTATTATAATGGTAGAAATTGATGATTTAGGTGTGATAAGTATATTGAATAATGACAACAAATCAAACTTTAAATCCATCTTCTCATATTTGATTCTTATTACTGGGAAAATTATTAATCAAAAACTCAATGTAGAAAGTTGAGAATATCTTACATAAAAGATAGTTGTCGAATATTTTATTAATGTTATTAATAAATCTAATTACTTGATTGATGATCCACTTATTGACGATACGAAGGCTTAATATGTTATATAAGATCAACAATTATTTGTTATGATAAGCAATACCTTAGAAAAAGAAGTTAAGAATAATTATGTAAACTGCAAGATAGTTAAAGAATTATGGAAATTCCTTAGCTTTCTATATTTTAGTTAAGATAATTTATATCGTATCTATGACTAATATGTATCTTTGTTTTAGCAAGATAGGAGAGGAAAGATTATGTCTCATATTTATATCGAGTTCAACTGTATCTTTGAGTAATAGAATAACCTCCTTCTTGTTATTGATAATGTTAAGACAATGTGCACTCAAAAAGAATAGTCAAGTGCCCTATCTTTTTTTATGTCTTTACCTCTTAAACTTAATCTTATTTACTAGTAGATCTTATCTTGTTCTAAGTGATTAACTCAATAGTTTACTTTCTTTTTTGTTCTTTAAGTAGCTCGAAAGATACCATCTACTTTTCCATTTGCTTTTTTAACTAAATTTTTTGCTTTATTTAGTTCTTGTCACGACTTAATTCTAGTTGTAATTAGCATGGAACCTAATTAACCTAACCTATTTATCTTATTAATATATTTAAGCATATATGAAATTAATTAAGGAAGATAACAAAGTAACATAAAAGTATAATGGGTTTCATTCATAAAAAAATACTTTTACAATAGAGAGGAGTTAAACTTGCTTATAATCTCTTATAATTTGGGGATAAGCTAGTCTAACTAACTTAAACTAATCTATATCCTTCTACCATTTTCCTATGTAACTAAGGCCTCAAAATATCTATCTATAATTAAAATACCTACTACTGTCCTTAGTTATCCTAGAGAACTCTTAAAAAGTTTAGCTTTAAGGTGTTAGTAGTGAAGGCTTAACCTATGAATATATAAAATAAAAATACTGCAGGGTAAACATTCTAGTACTAATATGTGTTAAAGAAATTTAAAAGATATGAACTCTTATTAATCAAATTTACCCTTCTTTAATCATAATATTCATTTTAAACAATACCAAACTTAATCATTAATAATTATAATATAACATTAGTTAATATTACTTAAAAACAATAAGAACCAGACTCATAAGCTCACTTGATTCTAACTCACCATTCATCATACCATGCATTGTCAAGTCATAACATTTCTGAATTTGGGAAAGTAATTCAATAATAATAATCAATTAAAAGGATAAGTAAACATCCTTGTGACTATTGGTTATCCTTATTCATTTACAAACCTAACCTTGTCCTTCTAGGATTAACTTTATCCTTTCATAAACATTTACCAATTTTTGTTTGATTCATAGTTATCATTAAGGGCCTCCATATCTATTCCTTAATCATTAACACACATCAAGGTCATTTATCACAATTTAATCCAATTCATATATATTACATTTCATAAGCCAACACTTCCATGCTTTCTTACATGGTCACTAACTTTTTACTATCATTACACTTGTATTTTAACACTAAAGGATTTTTTCTATTCCTTAATCAATTATCAAGGATACAGTGATGATAGTTAACTATGTATTACTTAAGAATAACTTCTCAAAATATAGTTAATTATGTAGTCAATTATAACCCTTTTAAGAATAAAGGAATGGACTTATTGTTTAATAGAAAAAATGGGATAAGAAAAGGGTGAATTAGTTTTTAAAAAACTATTTGGTTGAAAGGAATAAATTTAATCTTCTTTTTGAAAGCTTCTTCCAAAAAGTGGTGAATATGTTGTTCCAAAAATGTGTATTTATATATAACATTTTTACAATATTAAAACAATAATTTCAAATTTCAAAATAAATCTAAGCAATAATTTAAAAATCCAAAAAAGCAATATTTTTAAGTGTATAATGATTACAAGATCAAAGCACAGATGGACTATGAGAGTAAATTAATGTCAAGTAATAATATGAAAAGTGCTTCAGAACATAAAAGAAAAGAGAACACTAAGAATTTTTATAAAGGTTCAATGATTCAAAAAGAATGTGTTTTGGGTCTACTTCTCTCTTTTTAAACTATTAAGTATCATTTAAGTTATATACTAATTTTCATCAAGTCACAATAACTAATTTTACAAGATTTTCCTAATCTCTATTAGAATTTCAATCATTACCTAACTTTACATGATCCATTCAATCTTCATTAGGATTTCAATTACTATCTAACTTTATAAGATTTATACTAATCTTCATTAGGATTCCAACAAGTTCAAGGAAAATTTCCTTACAATCGCTTCAAGATATTTTAAAAGAAATCACTTAATACTCTTTAAATGTAGACTTGCAAGCTTAGGATTAAGGATTTCTAAAAATAGATTAGAAGAAAATAAAGCTTAAAAGATTTGGTAATATGATATGTAAATTCAAGACCATTAGCATTTCATTTTTTTAGAGATATGAGCTATTTATACATGAAAACAACTTGTTCTCTAAGTATACTTGCTATCTAAGTTAGTTTAGCTTGTCCAAGAAGTTTCTTTTATTTACTGGGCAAGGTAAACAACAAATTAGCCATGTTTTTTCTCTACCTTACAACCTTTCTAAAAGAGCAAGCTCCTTGCACTTTTGCTTAATAACTAGATTTTCAAATTTTGTTAAAGAACAATTTTATGAATAGTAATAAAGTAATTCAAATTCCAGTTTTGAAGCAAATTACCTTATTTCCAAGAAAACACAATATAATAATATCTAATAAGGAAAATACTATTTGTCCTAAAAAATAAGTCATGAATTGGTTTTGAAATTAATAAAATCATATATATGTTGTCCATTTAATGATAAATCATGTTTGTAATTTAAATCTAATGGATGATGTTTATTTGGAATATTTTGAAGGTATAATTTTTCGGGTGATGTACCATCACTTTTATAATAATAAAGCACAATTCAATATAATAATCAATTGTCTTATTTACTTTTTGACTCACCATTTGGTAAGATATAATTATATAGGTTAATAGCCAATGGGATCAATAAAATATGATAAAACTTATTTAATTTAAAAACTAGCTAAACATTATAGGCTTTCTTGGTCTTCATGTTTGTCACATTTAAAATTTAAATCAATGGAGGAAAATTATAGTCATATGGGAAAATAAACTTTAGCAAGTATTGGGCTTAGATAATAGAAATGCAAATGTCTAACAATTTTATAGACTTGTCAAATTTCCAAACTAATTAAATAAGCTCTTATAAATTGGATTGCACAAAAGATGGTATTATAAAACCAATAATCCAATTTATCATTTCATATAAAATCATTAAAAATAGTTAGGCCCAAAATTTTAATGTTTCATTTAGTTCCTCATAATTAACTATGAATTTCTTGAAAACAAAATTATAATTGACTATATAGCTAACTACCAAGTGATCAAAAGTAGACTTATGGCTTATAATTGATTAAGCAATTTAGGAAAGCAACTCTTTAGGGGTATAGTTAACTATGTAATCAACTATAGAAGATCAAAGAATAAATCCATAACATCATAATCTACTATGTAATCAACTATAAGTACTAGGAACAAGTCTTTAGGTGCCAATTGATTATATAGGCAACTACTACTTAAATTTTTGCAAAATCAAATGTGAATGTACTATTCATATGGCCTAAATTTAAAGCAGCTCATTTATTAAGTCAATAATCCTTAATAAATCATTAATATACATTTATATCATCTCATTTATACCAATTTCAACATCAAACTTAAATAAAACATCACTAAACAATATATTTCTCATATTGTTATCAAAAATCTAAAATCCTTAACTCAATCTAAGCATTTTCAATTGAATCTTTAAATTAAAGTTAGAATATTCACTCATTTACTATACAGGATATGATAAAGGGTAGATTTGAAGTTGCTTGATCTTAATCATCCAAAATTTCCTAAAAATTCATGTTAAGGTTCAAATTCCTCTTTAACCCAAACTCTTAATAGGGAAATGTTAAGTAAAGATTAATATTTAAGAAGCCTTATCTTGATTAAATTGAAAATTTTGATATAGATCAACCTTCCCTTGTCTTGATGGAGAAGAAGAAGAAGAAAAAGAAGTTAAAGAACAAGTTGAAGAAAGTGAGGAGGAAATCTTAGGGATTTGAAATTAGGGAAATAAGGGGTTATTTGATATTTTGGGGAGAATGTGTTAAGACATGAACATGTGTTAAGATACGTTCATTCAATTGTTTCTTGCTAATATGATAATGGTTGATATTAGTTTTTGGATGAAGTTTGAGAAATATGACTTAATTAATAAAGGTACAATAGCTTAAAGGTATATAGAAATTTTTATGCTTTAAGAATTAGGACAAAGGCATGTTTTCTTGGACAGTGTATTATCTATCATAGTTATAATTGACTTTGACATAATCATGCTTTATGTTAAGATATTATCCTTTTTGCAATTATTGAAGCTTACTTCACACAAATACACTATGTTTTAGTGTGTTATGGAGACGGGTAAAACTTAAAAGTGGAGAAAATTATAAGAAAAAAAAATAGGTCACATTTAATTTTCACTTCCTCTGTTATTGAGAGAAATTGTTGAAAAATATTTAATTTAAAAAATAAGCTTTGAAGATGAGTCAAAGAAATCATACAGTGGATCAACTTTAATTGAACTTGTTAAGAAGCAATTACATCACTACTCCATGAATAAGTTAAAAGTAGGTGGAGACCCCACATCTCTCTTTTTCCCCTTATTCATTTTGCAGTAGTGTGAGAAAAAGTTATCACTTTAACACAATTGAAACAAATAGGCAAATGATGGAAATGGCCATCGGTGAAAACAACGTAACTCTCTTTCTCATGGTCATTCAACTTTGAGAATTTTATTTTATTTTAACTATCCTTTCGTTCATGAAAGACAATTGTTTGGGAACTTGAATTATTTTCCTTCAAATGCTTGTGGAGGCAATGTTAAAGTTTGGATAGGGAAGTAAAATAGGTCATAATCTACAAGCCGGTTTATATCCATCACGAATTTTGATAAATTTGAATGTTTAAAATTAAGTTCTTTTTAAATACAAATAATATGAATTGTTTTGTTGTGAACTCGTTCATAATAAGTCAACTCGTACAAGTGAAATTCATAGAATCACAATTAAAACTTACAAGTCAATTCAGTTTATTGTAGATTTTAACAAATTTAAACTTCTAAAATTAAATTTATTTATTTTAATATAAATAATATGAATTGATCCAACGTGATTCCAATTCGTATCTATGATGGACTGCTTGCTTTACACCCCGAGCCTTGGAGGTAGGTAAGGACTGGCTAGCTATTGGTTGGTGTAGGAGCGAAGGATAAAACTTTGAGCTACAGCATGGGTACATAAACCGAGTAAGAGTGGGTACATAAACCGAGTAAGAGTGATAGTTTCTAGAAGGCTAAGAAAATGAGGTAAATGAGAACCAACTCTTACTGGATATGCACAAAAACTAAAAACAAAGTGAAGTATTATTATTTTTTTAACTAATTGCTGATTGGTAGTTTTGTGTTCCATTTCAAGTACAATGCTGCCATTGGTGTCGAACGAAGCCTGGCTTTTAAGCCCTTCATGCAGTTGATTTTTTTCTTAAAATCTTTTGGCAAGAGAGTATTTATTTTATGAATTATGTCTTTTATTACTCCCTTAATAATGCACAGTATAATTTTAAGTCATGAAAAATATTTTTTATAAAATATAATTATAAAATATTAAAATAAAAAATATTTTATTTATTTAATATTAAATATGAAGAATTTATAAAAAGAAACTTCATTCAGTAAGAAAAAAAATTTTCCTTTCCTTCACTTTCATGTATCTAAGGATAATATTTTTTTTTACTGTTAATACAAATTGCATATCATTTCCTTATTAATATATATATATATATATATATATATATATATATATATATATATATATATATATATATATATATATATGTAAATGATATTTTTTTACAACAAAATATATAAAAATAATATTTATATTTTTGTGCAGGGATTTACGTTTTTATTTTGATGTCTTTTTCTTTCTTAAATTAACAAGATAAATATTTAATAGTTTTTTTTTGGTGATAAGAGATTCTAAATCTATTCTAGTTATGTCTCATTATAAGCGTTATTTCAACGATCGCCTATTTAGTAATTGCATCAATTTTATGTTTCAAACTTTGCACAACAGTTGTGAACATAAGTTGTATATTTGGTAATTTGCAATTCAAGTGTTTAATTTATGAGAATTAATTATATTGTATTCTTTTTGTTTTGCTATGTAAATAATTTAAAGCTTTATGGGCCGTGCAATGTACGGGTGCAATACTAGTGTTTTTTAATAAGGAGAAAAAGAAGACAACAGATTTTGAATTGCGATCAGTTTGCGTGATTTATCCGAGTTATGAATGTCAAACCAATTTTTGCATCGATTTTTTCAAAATAGTTTTGAAGGCCAATTGAATCAGACAAATGACAAATTCACTGATTTTCCGATTAAACTAATCGAACCAATCCAATTTTTTAAACCACGGTAATATATATCAGTTTTATTTTTTTTTTAATTTAGGGCGAATACATAACTGATTAATATTGATTGAGAATCTATCCTCTTACCTCTCATTAATACTGTACAATATAAATAAAATTTAACAGCTTAAATTAGTGAAATATCGATACAATCGTTACATCAAAATCTTTTTTATGTATGTAACCTCAACTTTTTCAAAGAGTGCATTCCATGAATCCAACAGAAAAATATAGGATTAAATGCAAGTTTAGTCTCCATAAAATTAGTAAGTAAAATTAAATTTAGATAAAATTTATTTATAATACTTATTATGTAATGGATGTGAAAATTGGATTAAATTAAAAAAAAATTATTAACTTTCACAATATTATGCAATGGATATGTACATGAATAATTTTTTTATTAAATTAAAATTTCAATATTCATAAAATATAAATTAAGTCATCTTGATCCTCCTAACTTTGAAATGTTCAATTTTTCCCTTCTAATATCATAATTCTAATATCAGTTCCATCTTAGGCTCCCATTAGGCCTTTGCTCAGTTACTAATAGAAAAGAAAAAAAAACCAATATGATGAAAATCAGGTGAAGTGTTTTTATCTAATATTGTATGTCTTTACGCTCTAATTTGCATATATACATGGAGTACTTTCTTCTTGCACTATTAAATTGATTTTTATTTTGTATGTATTAAAAAGATAATATCTATTCAGTGATCACTATGTGTATATAAATCAAAACATAAAAAATATGCCACTGTTAATAAAATTACCCTCTTAACTCTATGTCAACTCTTCCGCCAATAGTAAGAGTGTAATGAAATGACCTAAAAAATAATTGAAAATTAGGGGACCAAATTAATTTTTTTTCTAATTAAGAGGATTAAAATCACTTAGTTTATATTTGAAAGGAGAAAAATTGCATTTAAGCTAAAAAAAGTAATAAATACATACAATTTAAATTAATTCATTATCAGTATAAAATATTTTATACTATCAATTAATAAATTATAATAAATAAGATTTTTTACTAGTAGTAAAGGAATTTTAATGGTAGGTGAAAGCATAAAATTGATTTATATTAATAATGAATTAAATTTAAATTTTTAAATAAATAATCAACCTTAAAAATCTTACAAGGATGGAAAATGATCCTCTACCATGTGAGAAGTTCTTCTATATTGAAACTATAATATCTATCTCTAATCTTATCCAATAAACAAAGATCAATCACTAGTTTTTTTTCCCCTATTATTCAGTCCAATATTTTATAAATTAAAAAAATAGATTTTAAATAGGTGAATTCTAAGATGCCCCTAGTGGTACCAAACTCGGGATGGTGTGGCAAAATACAGGCCATTGGATGAGATTACTAAGTCAATGCTAAGACTTTTGTAATCTCATCCAATGACTTGTATTTTGCCACATCACCCCGGATACCAAACCCAAGGGGCACCATAGCAAACACTTTTTAAATATAATATTATCATTCATTTATTAGATTTGAGTAAAAACATGTATCATACTCTGAGCATTAAAAAATCTCTCCAACCAGGGGTGAGAACTTGTGATTTTGGTGGATTCAAAAGTTGTATTGGTAGTATTATTTAAGTTACTAAAAAAAAAAAATATTTACCCACTCCAACTACAACGTATAATCAATTATCTTTGGGCATTACGTACGAGTTGGGTCTTGCTATGTAGCCAAGACAAAACTGCTTCTAAAGAAACTGGCGTGGGATATGGCTGTTTCTGAACTTGTCTTTGTATCAGTCTTAGTCAGAGATGACATAAGAAGAAGCTGTCCGGATTAAGATTGATGCAAAGACCAAAAAACCAAGTCAGGAAAAACATACTGCGTGGGATATGGCTGTTTCTGAACTTGTCTTTGTATCAGTCTTAGTCAGAGATGACATAAGAAGAAGCTGTCCGGATTAAGATTGATGCAAAGACCAAAAAACCAAATCAGGAAAAACATACTGCCTTCAATGACCCGCTAGTTCTCTCTTTCAAAGACACCATCACAAGACATTGACAATAATACAATTCTGCTCAGAATGGACAAAGTCTCTTTTGCGAGCTAGACCTTAGTAGGATCACTACAAATTTGTGTGTTTCATTTTCTATTTCAGAGTATTGTTGTTTTGCTTAGTTATTATTATTATAAGAAATGTATTATCGTTGCCAGAAGATTGAAATTTCTTTTTCAAAAATTTTCACTTATACTTTGATTGGAATTTGTCTTTTAAAACTTAACTAACTTTTTAATCAGTGCCTATGCATGAGTGTCTAATTTCTTTTTCTTATATAAAAATATTAACTATATAATAAAAAATTATAAAAGTATTAATTAAAATTTCATACATAATGCTTATTTTATAATTTTATATTTGAATTTGAAAATTTTTAAAACACAATATAAGAGTTATAAATATAACATCTAGAAAAATAATTTGATTAAATTAGATCTTTAATTTACTAAAAACATTTTTATAATAAAAATTTTTGTATTATGATCTACTATTCGTGTCTAAATTATAAATAAAAGGAGTGAACAAAAATAAATAGTAAAATATATAATAAAATAGATATGGAGAATTTAATAAAAGAATATATAATAAAAAGAATAAAAATAGTGTATGAGTTATAAAAGAATAAAATTTTAATTGATTTATAGTACTCGATATGGAGAATTTATTGACAAAATTTGATTAAATAAATTTGGCTTCAATATTGAAATATTTTTATTAAAATAGAATATATAATTGTATAATTTAATTACTGCTTTCTAAGTTAAATTTCTAACTTTTGAAAATATTTTTATAGTAATACTAAATATATATCTTATAATTTATAATATGCTTATAATAAATAAAAAATATATTATGTTGTAACTCTACTCTTTAATGATAGAGTAATGCTACTTACACTCTCCAATATTTGAGTATATGTTAAAAATAAAATAGAATGGAGGTCAGTGCATATGAAAAAGGATGTTAGTATATATTTACAAAGATAAAAAGAATGTTAATGTAATTAGGTTGAATCTTATGAGAGTTGAGTGCATTTTTCCTATGAAAAATGGTAAAATGGAAATTATATAGTTAAGTGTAATTATATTATACAATGATATTAACATTAGAATTATAAATAGCAGGAGCACACATAAAAATATATAATAAAATAAATATAATATATATAATGTAATGGAAAAATGAAGCAATTATGTAAAAAATTATATGTATAAATAAAAAAATAGAGAAAGGTTTGAGAAAGAAATCAAAATGTTGTAAAGTAGCAATAGCTAACACCTTAATAGTTTCTTGGAGAAGCAAATATCCATCTTAGTAGTAAGAAAAGGGATAACGAATCATATTTATAATAAAATTAAGGGTAAATTACAATCTCCTCCCCTAAGGTAAGGCTTAAATGCACTCCTCCCCTCATGTTTCAAAATTGGTTCTAACCTCCCTTATAAGTAACTTCATTTGCATATATCAGTGAAAAATTTTCTTAGACAATTATACCCCTATATATGTGAGGTTTAAGAAGAGGCATTTCATCCCTATAAAGACATGTGATATTAAAATTTCAGAAACCTTTGTTCATTTCTTTCTCTTCTAATTAGTGAAAACAGTGACTTTTCCTTAAAAAACTTTTTTTTTGGATTTTCCAAGGCATTTTCAAACCTCGAGAAGGAGCTTGCCTTATTTGCATCGAAACGTGAGGTTTTTCTTCATTAATTTTTAGTATATTTTCATTTGAGTGACACTAAGATTGTGATGATTTTTTTCTATTTAATACTTTTCATATTTGTTTAAAGTTTGTGCATTGTGTTGATGCAAATATTTGTGGGTTTCGTTTGAATTTTTTTTTCTAGATTTTCATTTGAATATTGGGCTTCTATTTTTCTAACCACTTTCCATTTTTTGGCCTTTTGAAATTGGTGGTGTTTTTTTATGGCTTTATTCCCATAAAATAGCTATCTATTTCTTCTTTTTTTATAATATTTTAATACTTTGGATATTTGTGGGGTTTTCATTTTATTTTTCTCATTTTCTTGTGAATATGGTAATGCTAGTATGATTTGATTATTCTAATTAGCTGTGATGCTGGTTTTGTGAATTTATGAAATAAGAGTAACTAATTGTGGTATTTAAGAAATAGATCATAGTTAAGAAGAAGAGACAGAGATGGCAACAAAGCTTTTACATTCCTTAGCAAGTGAAAATTCATATTTATAAAAGTAGATAGGATGTATGATTGGAATTTTCCAAATCTTTCATCATCACCAAATTACTGCACTTGGTTTTGGCATTTTATTTTTACAATATGAGAAAATAGAGATATTTTGTATTGAAAATTTTGTGGGTTTGTCTTCCTACTGAATTCTAGTGCATTAATATGTACTAATTGCTAAGTTTAAGCACTAATTAGTATAGTTAATGGCATTAATCATGTTTAATTAACTACCATTTATATAGAGTTAAACACAAAGAGTTAAGAATTTTTCAAATTTAGTATCGTAGAATCACTAGACTAACTTTTGCATAGGATTATTAATTTTGACTAGTTTTTCTTCTTGACAAATTGAAACTATGCCTCTTATGTTGTGTGTGGCTACTAATACAAGACTTAATTAATAAATCTACCCTATTAGTTTGGATAAGAGTTACTGGCATCTTACAGTATTGTAGGACTTCAAGTGGAGGAGAATGGGAAAGAATTAAGAAAAGATGAGTGCAAAAATTTGGTTACAAAAGAAAGCTTTAGAAAAAATGTTGTAGTTGCAAGATGCAACAACTAACCTTTAAAAACAATTCCAAAAGGGTAAAATTGCCCATAATTTTAAAGGGAAACAATTTGATAGGTTAGGGCCCCACATTAACTGCTTTATGTGATCAATCATTAGTAATATTAACGTTTCATCAATGGCAAGAAAGGGGAGTGTAATCATTTTTTAAACTATAAGGAGGTTTGAACTAATTTTGAAAAATGAGGGGAGGGGAATGTATTTAGGCCTTACTTCAGGAGAAGGAACTGTAATTTACCCTAAAATTAAATATATTACTTATTGGTAATAATGTCCAAATTGTAAATAACAGTAGTGAATATAAAAAAATGAAATAAAATAAATAAAAAGGAGAGAAATAATAGGTGATGAAAAAGTAATATAAAAATTAAAAATATAAGGGAAAATGGAAATAATCCCTTCAACTATGGGATGATTGGATTTTATCCCTTTAAACTATAAAAACTTAGACTTTATCCCCTGCAACTATATATAACTTGAATTTTACCTCCACTATTACCAAGTTAATGGAAATTGTTACGAAAACCACTGCTATTGTATTTCACTTACTATCAATTAAAAACTGATGCTATATTTTCTAATTTACTGGTAATTTTAAACCGCCGCTAAGTGATATGTATATTGCATTAGTTTTAACCACTACTAAATATAACTATTAACTTAGTAATAGTGAGTATAAAATCCAAGTTTTATATAATATAGAAAGATCTTTATGAGAAAAAAATAAATATGTAGTTATAAATTCTAATTATAAATAGAGATTTAAATTCAATTTTTTTACTAGAAATCAACTTAATATGAGAAGGATAAACGAAATGAGCAATCAATAACTTAACATTTATTACATATTGTTGATGATTAATAAATGTAAAAAAATATTTTTTATTTCATAATTTATCTTTCAAATGGAGAAAAAATGAAAAATGGAGTTTTCATTAAAAAATGATAAATTAATATATAACGAATGATAAAAATAATACTTATCATAATAGGAAGTAAAAAATATTATAGTTAATATATAATATAAAGATAAAGGTTTATTTTTCTCTCTCTAATTTTGCCTTCCCGTTGGAATGCGAGAATGTGTTGTTTATTTTTGAGTTTTTTAATGATAGTAAAAATATTTTTCTTTCCAGGTCTTTTCTTAGTATTTTGACTCAAATACACATAGTATCTATTATATCTCTTCCACAAAAATCTTATGCTATTTTAAGATTTATAATTAATATTTAAATCATACATTGTGTGCAAGAAAAATTCTCATCTCTTATATCTTCTTCCACATCATCAATGATAAAAGAGCTTTCTGCTATTAATTTTTTTTTTATTATGTCTGATTGTACAAAAACTAACATTTTAAAATCAATTTTATGCTCAAAATTGATTTTAAGCCAAAATTTGGAAGTAATAATTTTCACTTTTCAAATTAATATTTAAATATTGCTAAATATAAATATTAATTTATAATCATTTTAAAATTAATTACTCACAATAATTATTTTCAAAATTAATTCTTATACAGAAACAATTTTACTTCATTCCGTTCCTTGAGCATTTGTCTTTTTCATAGGAACAGTTTTTTAATTACTCAAGATACAAAACAATGGAATAAAAGATGCAATATTTTTTAAAATTATTTTGTGTAAAAATTAACTTTGGATATAATTATTATGAATAATTAATTTAAAAATGACTATAAATTAATATTTATATTTAATAATACTTAAATATTAACTTGAAAAATAAAAATTACTACTCCCAATTTTTAACTTAAAATTAGTTTTGAAGATAAAGTTAATTTTGAAGAATTGATTTTTGTGCAATCAAGTATACTAAAAAATTTAATAGTAGAAACCTCCTTTACTTTCGAGGATTTGGAAGAAAAAACAATAAAAGAATTTTTTTACACAAAATATATAATTTAAATATTTAATTGTACATATTAAAATAGCATAAACCTATGTACAAAAGATATAATACAAAAGGCTATATGTATTTTAACCAAGATAATAAGAGGAAGCCTTAAAAAGTAATTTTATTACTCTTAAAAAATTTGAATTAAAAAATAAACAATACATTTATGCAGTATAAGAAGAAAAAATCAGAGAAAGAAAATAAAAAATGAAATGAAATGAAAAATATAAAAATTAAAGAAATTTCAATTAAAAGAATCAAAGAGCAAATGATATCTGTTAGTCTTATCATGTGGCACTCATTCTTTACTTACTACCTATGATTATCACTAAGTACCTTAAGAAATTGTTTCCAAGAATCCTCCGTAGAAAAAAGGTAGAAAGAAATATATAGAGAGATAAAAATTAAAAATAAACTTTCAGTGTTCAGTTGTTATAAAAAATGAGGGATGAAAATGAAAAAGACTGAAAAAATATTTCAAGAATCAATAAAAAAATTTCCTACTATATGGGTGCATAAAAAAATACAAAAAGCTTTTTAATTTCAAAATATCCTTTTGTAAAATTTATTGGATAATTTTGTCAACTTTCAATAAGAGCAAATTTATCATTTAACATATTTTTTTATTTTTAATCAAATTTGATAGAAATTAATATTTTTACCATTTTCATTTCATAATTTTTTTATATATCTAAACAAATAGTGAAAAATATTTTTTCATATATTTTTTCTACTTTTTTTACCTTTAATGTGGAAGACATTTTCTTTAAATTGTTTTCAAAATTAATAAAATCAAATTAATATTGCATTAGTTGAAGAACGTAAGAACTTTTTTAATTGTGGTTTTCATTAATTAAACTTTCTTATTTTTATTAAAATCAAATTAATATATTATTTGATTTAGTAACTTGAATTATTACTAGGTGATTCAATAATTTTTTTTTAATTTATGTCTTAAGTATGTTATTTTATAGAGAATATGATTAAAATCGTTAAGACGAAATTTTTGTAAAGTTTGTTTTTTATCCCATAATGGGTGGATGTAGTCCCGATTTACTATATTTCTCTCTGCACGTAAAACTATTAATAGTTTTCCTTATAAAATTATCATATGCTATTTGATATAGAGAAGGAGAAGACCTATATCTCTCTCGCGTGCGTTGATATCTTTCTTCCCCATCGACGACTTTGCTGCAAACTGAAGTTTCCAAGTGGTTCTGGTCTTTTGAATGCTATCGTTTACCATTATATTTGAATATACTTGCCTGTTTACGGTCACCTTTGAATGCAATAAATTTTTCCTACTTGTTTACAAGACTCTGACCGTTTCTTTCATTTTAAAAATAAAAGAAACAGTCAGAGTCTATATTTTTGTTTACAATGGTTTCTTTTTTTTAATTCTAAATAGTGATGACAAGCTAGGACGTTAGTGTCAATCTTAGTCTGTCTCATTGCCATTAATAATGCAAAGAAAATAAAATTCAAAGATGATGTTAATTAGAGAGAATTTATCAATACAATGTTTGATGCGAAGTGGGATAAATTTTTTATTTGAAAAAAGTTGGTGGCAGGTTGATCAACTTGGAAGAAATTATTGCCACCAACTTCTTTCATTATGCATGCTTTTGTTCAATCAATCATTATACTTATTTTCGACAATTAAAAAAAAATAAAAATTGGCTGCAGAAACATTAACCCAATTTGGAAAAAAGAAAATAATGCAACATTTTCTCAGATATTGTACGATATTTCTTCCATCACCTCTTATTGAAACATTGTTAATATGGATTTGCTCAAAATACTTCTTGTGAGATAAATTTAAAGATGGAATCATTTTCTATAACTTAATGTAAAAATTTATTTTTGTGTTATTTAGAAGGAGATGACTGTGGTTTATCATTACATACACTATTAAATTTGATCATTGATTTCTTATTATATAGCATATTAAATTTGACTTAAAAAATTAAGCTTAATATGCAGTTAAATTTGATAATACACCAGTACACTTTATCAATGATATATCATAGCTTCTCTCTATTTAGAATTGTAATATCATGTATGGTATTATTTAATTTCTTTTGCACATATGATGTAATTTTTTCTCTACTTTTGATAGTTATTTTTTATTCATATTAGAATTTGTTGAATAATTCTATTTTTTTTTTGTAGATTAGAATTACATTTTTTTACGCTTACTTTGTTAATGCTTATGTGAACTCTACATATATTGTATTATGTAATTTATGTAGTACGTATGATTAATTTCCTTTTTTTATTTGAGTTGTTGATTTTCATATAAATTAGAATTTGCTGAATAATTTTTTTTAATTTGGTTATTTAGAATTAATGTATGCAGATTTCACATACATTGTAATATTTAATTTATGTAATACGTATGATGAATTTTTTCTTCCAATTTGAGTGGTTAATTTTTTATATAAATTATAATTTTTTGATTAATTTTGTTCAATTTGTTTAGTTAGGTTTGTATTATGTAAATTCCACATGTATTGTATTATTTGATTTATGTAATACGTATGATGAATTTTTTTCTATTGAATTTTATAATGCAAATTTACTAATGTATGATAAAATTTTTACAATTCTCTCTTACTAATTTATGATAAATGTGTAGATTAAAAAATGTCTAGAGAATTGATTGTAGTTATTAATAGTAATGGAGAAATATATGATGGCTACAAGGGTTGACCTTTGAATGTGTGGATTCAAAAGCATTTCAAATAGATAGAAATGCAATGTAAAATGATATTGAGAGAAATTTTTAGCAAAATTGAAAGTATAGGTTTGGATATATGTCTCATCCATCACATATAGGCTTCTAATTGCATATCACTATGTTATATATTACCAAGGGTTTAAATTGTTTGATAATAATGATGTGAGCACCATGTTTTCTCGTCATGATCAATTTCCTAGCCTTGGTGCACTAGAATTGTACGTTGAGTTTGAAATGAAAAGCACAAAAGGGGAAACTAATATGGCATCCTAATAAAAGTACAATGCTCCTAAGGTAGCAAATTTGAATTTTCATTCTGTAGAAATATTCTCTCAAACATTATCATATTGGCAACCCATCAAATTAAAGGTTCTTTGTTTATGCTACTATATTAAAATAGTGATGCTCAGAATGCTTATGGGGTTGATGAAAATTATAAAAGGAGAGTTAGCATGGTAGATGTTGTAATGCAAGGTGAAAGTGAGTAGTATCCAAATCCACCTTGCATAAACCATTTCCATGAAGATGTAAGGGTCGATGATGAACCAACATCTAAGGGTGATGAAGACGATGAGGATCGAAGAAGAGATAGGCTAGTCGTACCATTACCACCATATCTTCCACCATCATCATATATCTCATATGTGAATTAGGAAGCACTAAACAAATGTGAACACCAAGTTTCTACAAATCTAACTTAGACTAATCACTAAGAGTTTTATGTCAATTTGGAATTTAAGAGTAAAAATGATATCTTGCTAGCATTGAAACAATAATCAATTAGTAGAAACCAAAATTACAAAACCCAAGAATCACGGCCATCATATGTTAATGTAAAATGCACAAAATATAGCAAAAAATGCAATTAGTAGCTTAGCGCCACACTTATATCTTTACTAGCATGTCACAAAATCATATGCAAAACTCTAATTTTATTGTTACCTATTGCGTGGAACAACTAAAAATTATGCCAAACCTCCCTATCATGAAGACAATACAAATAATAAAATCTTAGTTCTCTTATTAAGTTTCCTACAAGAAGGCTTGGTTAAGAAAATAAAAGCTTATTAACTGAATATTTGGTAGTTAGAATAACTCATATTGCTAATTATCGAGATGGTTGGCAGCAATGAAATAAGTAAATCCAAGGACCATTATGGAATTGCAAGTTATTAAGGACAATATATTAATCCTAACATTGTAAGGTTTAAAAGATTACTTTCGGCATTCAAACTTTGCATTGATACTTTCCCTTTTATAAGCCGATGTTATAAATTAATGGAACTTTTTTATAATGCAAGTTTAAGCATAAACTATTGTTTACAACTACACAAGATTGGAATCATAAAGCTTTGTTGATTGCTTTTGCAATTGTTGAAGAGAAAAATAAATCAAGTTAGTCATAATTCTTGGACATGATATGAAAGCATGTTAGAACTATCGATGAATTATACCTAATATATTATCCTCATAATAGGATTAAGGTAGCAATTAAAGATAAGTCCCTTGGATGGCAGCCACCTCATGGTCACCATCAATTTTATACCTATCATATGGCTTATAACTTTAATAAGCAATTTAAGAATACATCCTTTAAAAAGCATGCAATAAATATGTTTAAGCGAAACCTACTAATGCATATGATTGCTTTATATTACCATATGTTAACTTAATTATTGTAATCATTATTGCAAACCTCAAAAAGTGACTAAAAAAGTATGAACTTAAACTTACAAAATTCCTTTAACCTTGAAGTAATATGTTAGGTTGAAACACTTTCAAAACAAAAATGGTTGCAAGCATTTAATGAGAAATAATGGTTTATACACATGACAACTAACCTTGTTAAGGCAATGAACAGTGTTTTGAAAGGAGCTCACAATTTGCTTATATTTGCATTAGTGTAAAGTACTTTCTATTAATTAATAACATACTTTGTGTTACGAATTTAAGAACTTAAGAAGAGGATTATGGATGGGTATATCTATTTAAATGATTTAACAATTGCTCTCTAAAAAAATGTTAAAAGGCTTATGCTTTCTCAATGTGTATATATGATAAGTTATTAAGATATTTCAAGTTAAGATAAAATTTAAGGAATATACAAGTAAAAAAGGTAAGATTCATATTGTTAACCTTAACAATAAGATATGTAATTGTGGAAAATTCTAGCACCTACACTTTCTATGCTTTATTGCTCTCATAGCTTGTTATATTGTTTACATTAGCTTCTATTAGTACATATACCTTATTTGTCATATGGCTCTCTTCTAGATGCATACCAAGGGATATGACACCTAATACCCTACCAAGATTACCATAAGTAGTTAATACCATGTTATTGCTAAATTTTTCTAGAGTTCGAGACAAAAGTTAACCAAATTTACCCATATTTGAAATATAATGTATTAAAGAGAAATGAAGGAAAAAGAAAAAGGACAAGGATTAAGATATTCCTTATATTATTGTGTTGGCCATAATCATAAGCATTGTCTAACTTGTATTACCATGTCAAAAGAAAGCTTTAGGCATAAATAATGAAACCATAATAATCCCTTTTATCTTGGGCCTAAAATAAATTTAAAAGTTTCAATGTGCTAATTTTATTTGTGGTTGTAGTGTAATTTCTTCTCCCCTATATAATTAAATGCATGACTTCATTAGTTGCAACATCAATTATTCTCATGTATGTATTTTAATAGTTATAGTATATTTTGATAAAAGCTTGATGATTTTCAACTTTGAAATGTAGGATAGCTAAGGAAAGAAAAATATTTACTTTATTATTTCCTCCTAGTTCATGTCTCTTAGTAAGTTCTACATACTTAATTTCATAAAATTGGCCTTGTTTTATAATTTTATATTAGTTTTATAATATTTTTAATTTATTTAATTAATATTAAATTTTAATATTATTTCTATTTTTCAACTGTATCTTAGGCTCTAGAGATTAAATTGGGATGATTTTATATCATTGGAAAGTTTGAAGAAAGAATTACACCTTTGATGTTTGGTCAAAACCCAATTTAGACTCCTTTAAGCCTTTATTTGGCTAAGAACCTAAAGCTCCATCTCTATCCTAGCTTAACTAATTTTGATTTTTGGGTTATATTAACTTAAAACTAGTGCCTAAATCCCCATAAGACCTAAGCTTATAAATTGATGTTTATGGATTACTTAAATTACCTTATTTTAGTAGTCTTAAACTGGTTAGAAGTCAGACCTACAAGAATTTACTACTGTAATTATTAGAGTTAATTACTTTGTTAAAAATAGGTTTGGGCTTCTAAAAATTAAGAAGGCCTTATTATTGTAATATTAAGAAACATACAATCTAGATCTAGTAAGGTTTTAGGTTAAATAAAAGGAGAGAACTCATTAGGCTTTAGAGACTTTTATAGATTTAGCAGCTAACTTTTCTTTTCTTCTTCTTGTTTTTTTTTTTGTTTTCATCAATGAAAGCTTAAATTTGAAGTTAATTCGAAGAATTTGAGGCTTCTTCCATTAGATTATGAGATTATAATTTACAATATTGATTTTCTTTAATTAATTTTCCTCTTTCTTGATTTACTTGTGTTAATTTTTTAAAATTACTTACATTGAATGTTGATTTGGTGTAATTGGTATTTATTCTTATAATTTCTAATACTTTGCTATTTTGACATTGAATTATAGTTGGTAAATCATGGGTTTACACATAGGGACAAAGGGTTGATGGATTAATTTACATGTTTCTAATTTAATTTCTCAATTCAATCAAATTCTATCATTAAATTAATTTCGATCTAGATTAGGGATTATAGCAGTTGCTTAAGTTAGTTAATTTTAGTTGATCAAATCCTAAAGGGTAATCTAGTATAGGATTTAAGAATTATTGCAGGGGTTCTAAGCAATTCAAGTTTGAAAAATTAATTAAAAAAGTTAAATTCTAATTGATCCATGATTAATCCAAATTAAAATTCTTAATATCTTGAATTAGTTGTTTTATTACATTAGTTTTCTTTCTTTCTATTTGCTCTATATTTTTATTTTGTTTAATACATTCAGTTCAATTTAAATTCACAAACCCTCAAACTCTAATTCTATACTAGTTTTGGATTTTATATATTGCATATTGTTGCATTATGCATTCTATTATTTTAATACTTGTTTGCATTAAAATTATGTTTGCAATTAGTTTTTTTCATTTTTATTTTATAATGACTTAGAAAATTATGTAAATATTATTAATAATTCAATTTAGAATAGATAATTCAAGGGATCACTAGGGGTGCAACCTGTTTATGCCACTATACTGTATTATTTTCAGCAATTAATATTTATCTAATTTTGATGTATTATGATGCGTTTATCATCAAGCAATGATAAAATAAAAAGCTAATAAGGGATTAAGCTAAAAGCTCTAATTTTAAGAAACCATTTGACACATTGAGCTATATGGGATCGGATAAGCATTACTATATTATGTTAAAAGGCAGGAAATGTGGTGTGTTTCAAGGCCAATTTGAGCTATGGTGCCAAATCCACAATATAGATGGTTTTATTTATAAGTCATTTTGAATGCACAAAAAAGTGAAAAGGTTTTAGTTATTTTACGCACCATGTTAAGACCCAAACTTACCGTAGCTTTGATGTGTGAAATAATATAGTTTTTAAGTTTGCATTCATATTTGTATATTATTATTAGATAATATGTCATTGAAACATAACATTAACGATGATGTACTTTAAGTTTGTATTTATATGTGCATGTTATTGTTGGACAATGGGTTATGTTTAAGTAAACCTGATCCAAACTTAATTAGATCTAGACTTATTAAAGACTTGTTATTTTGATCCATTAAATATTCATATCCATTAAAGATCTAATAAGATTTGATTAAAAAATCCAAAACAAATCTATTTTGATCCATTAATACAAATATAATTTAAAACTTTTTAATAAAAAATAAATATTTTTTTTACATTTGAAAATTATGGATTATATTCATTTTCTTATCCATATCCATTCTTGTTTTAACCCATCCATACTATTTATATTAACTTTAAAATAAATATAGGTTATGTCATTCTCATTAATAATAATTACATATGACAATTATGAATTATGTCCATTTTTTATTCTTATTCATTTTTGTTTTAACTCATTCATATTATCCATAAAAGCTTTAGGGTAAATGTAGGTTATGTTAAGTTAACTTATAAATAATTATCTATCCATTTATATTATAATTAGATATTCACATATAATATAAACTAATATTATAAAATAAAATATCTTTATAATATATTGTAAATTTAAATATTTTTAATATTATTTATCTTAAATAAACTATCACAATAATTTTTTATATATCTAATAATATTAATTTTTATATAATAATAGATTAATAATAAAATATATTATTCAAATAATGTATTATCCAAAAAAGATTCAAGACTTATTAAATTTTTATAAGAAATAAAGTTATGCATTATATAAATTAATATTAATAGGTACCTAAAAAAGATCCAAAATCTATTGGATATTTAATAAGTAAATTCAAACCCAAACCATTAAGTAGTGGGTCTAATTTAGATAAGATTCATTGAGTAAATATCTATCAAGGTAAGACACATTAGGTATAAGTATTTTTGTCATCCTTAAATATGCAATAAAGCTATTTTTTAGAACACATGTAATCCAATATTGCAATATTACTACTATAGAATGTTGCTTTACATCTGTTAATAGATGTTAATTTACATTAGCACTAATATTTATTTCAATGTGATAATATTTTTAAAATTATATAAAAATTTAAGACGATAGACAAGAATATGATCGATGCATATCTTGACGATAAAAAACTTACTATGTTGGTTATAAAATAACTAATGCTTAAACTTGCATGGAAACTTAGAACATCAATTTTTACTTAACTATTATCTAAAGGCATTTCAATAGTCTTTTTAAGATAGCATAATTTAATTTTAGTACATATAATTCAACTTCACTTAATCATAATCATCTAAAAGGCATTTTAAAAGCCTCAATGGAAGTCATAAATATATAGGACATCAATTTTATTTGATAAATAGCATCTATTATTTTCCTATAATTTTTCCCTTTAACTATCTCTTTCTATATGGAACAATTCTAACATTTCACTTTTTAATATTCTTTTGATATCTATCTAGTGAACAACCACTTTCATCATTAAACTATCTAATATAATCTTATAAAAAAAGTGAAAAAAATAATCAATAAACTAAAATTTGCATCGAGTATAATGATTTTGATATATAGTATTTATATTATTCTCTTACTTCTTTTTTATTAAGAAAGTGTATAATCAAAGAACTTTAAGCTTTAGTTTTGTTTTTGTATATTTTTTTTATTGAAATATAGTAAAAGTGGAATGGAAGAGTTGGTGAATGATGATACGATATGTGATTTTTCTATATTCTCACTCTAATTTCAAATTGCTAGGATGTAAAAATTAGAGAAATTTAAGCAATAAACTAAAGTTTGCATCGAGAATGGAGATTTTGATACATAGTAATTTTGTTGTTATTTTTATATATTCATATATACATGTAGTTTTTGTTTATTAATAATTTAGTAGAGTTATTGTGCATAAATTTATAGATATTGTTTCTCTTTACTTATTTGTTTGTAGTTTTGTTATGAATAGAGCAATGACAATTAAAATTGTATAAATTTGTATAATTTTTCCTTTTGCTCATTTATGGCTTGCTTTTATGTTAAAATCTTATAATTAGCATTTGGATTACATAAATTAACAAAAAGAAGACATATTGAAACAAATATAACTTTCTATGTTAAATTAGTTCAAAAATAATTTTTTTCCATATTTGTAATTTCTACTTAGATATATTGTGAATTTTATATGAAAATAATTTGCAAAGTTAAGGTGTTGATTGAATATTCTTTTAGTGTCAATTATTTGCATAATGAAATTCTATAGATAATTAAAAGGATTTTATTAAGGAAATAATAAATATAAAAATGTTAGTTTAAGGATTAATTGATGTCTAATAATGGAGTTTCCTATAAAACTGAAGATGACTGAATAAATAGCATTTATGAAAAAATATAAATGAATGGAATTGAAGATAACTAAATAAATAACATTTATAAAGGTGAGGAACTTATAACATTATTTTTTTATGGTGACCATTGTTTAAATTCATTTCAATCATCATGATACTTTATTAATAATTTATATATCATTTTATTGCTTCACTGACATCTTAAGGCATTGCAACTATATATATGATCAAACTTATTATGTCAATTTTAAATTGATAATCAACATCTAATAATTTGCTCTCATTAAATAAATAAGGCTCTCTTTGCTTATTTGAAATAAATTAGCAATTTATCAAGATAACTCTCATTCCATAAAAAAAAGTTTCTTAATTGGGGTTATAAATCTTAGTATCTGACATTACTAGAACTATTTGAAAGGTCTAAGAATCTTTTAAAATTTCTTATAAGAACTTGTACCCACACTTTGCTCATGAATACAAGTATTTAACAAAGCATTTAGAAAGACTTCAAACAAGAATCTTTCCAAATATTATGTAAAATCTTTGTGCTCATCGTTAAAAGTGTTGGTACAAGTCCTTAAGAGGAACTCTAAGAGATTTCAGGATTTTTTCAATAACCCAAGTAATTTTCAATACTAAGGTTTACACCTTTCATATCAAAAACCTCTATTGATGGATTTCAAAAGCTGTTGATCTACACCTTATGTTAAACGTCCATTAAAGTTTACTACTAAAGGTGTATCAACAACCATCTATGAACTTCTTCTTCTATGGATTTCATTTTCACCTTCTATTTGAAACATCTAGACGATACCTTAACCTTCATTATTAAGATAAATCACTTTCCATAAACAAGAAGGCTTTGAATTTGAATGTATAGATCATCATATTGACTAGCATTAATAGTGCTATTAGAAGGTAATAGAATTAATCATAGTTTCTTATAAGAACTTGTACTCATGCTTTGACCATAAAAATAAAAATCCTACAAAGCATTTGGAAGGACTTCAAACAAGAATCCTTGTATTCATTGTTAAAGTAAGGATATAAGTTCTTAGATGGAACTTTAAAACATTCCAATACCTTTTTAATATTGAATATTATGATCTATATCTTTCATCTTAGAAGCTTTTGATGTTGATGGATTATAAAAGCTGTCAATCTATACTTTCCATCTCAATTTTAGAAGCCATATGTATTAACTTTGATATAAAGATAGCTCATACTTAATTTGAAAAAGTGCATTTAAAGATATCAAGAAAATAAATGGATTATACAAATGATAATAAATTATAATAAGAAGAAGATACATATTTATTTTTGTATTAATAAATGCAAAAATAGTTTTTGTTTCTTATTATAATTTGTTATCAATTTGCAACCATTTACACCTCCTAATTCAAAAGTCATTACGCAATATGAAAGAATTACGAGCAGAAGATAACCACTTTTGCTTTTTATTTATGTAGGAATGCTATGTATATTTATTAAAGATGAAATGTTTATTATTTATTATAAATAACAATTTTTTCATTGTATCTATTCATGCACTAATATAAAAATAAATAAAATGGTAGAATTAATTTTTATAATAAATTGTTTCCTTTCTTATGTGTCTTATTTACATTTAATTTGTTGTTATTTGTATATGTTTAATTATATAAGAAAAAGATCACAGCGTAAAAAAGAATTTTAATGCCACTAATTTCAATTAGAGTAAGCTCAATTAAAAATAAAAAAAGAACAATTCATAAAATAATATTAGTGTTCTTAAAAAATTTAAACTTAATTTTTAAAATTTTTTGCCTTTATATATATATGTGATATATAAATTTTGTTTTGAATTTTAGTTTAATATATATGTAAATTTTTATCTATTTTTGGTCTAATATATATGATGTATATATGGCCATTTCAAAATGATTTTGAAAAGGTTTGTTTTAGAATGGTTATGGAAAAAGTTGCAGAAACAAAGGAAATATGTTTTGTTTAATATTATAATGACAATTCTTGTTTAGTAACTAATGTTAAACATTATCTAATAAGATGATGTCATTACATTATGGTATTTTTGACTTAATTGATATCTAATATAAACTTAGATACTAATTTTTTTTTTTGTATTAACTAATGTAGAAACTTTGACCAGAAATGTGAATTGAAAATGAAAAGGTTAAAACATAGTGTGAGTTGAAAATAGAAAGAATAAAATACAATGCCATTTGTAAATTTCATTTCGATACTCTTTGAATCCTAAAATGATTCCCTATCTAATACGGTATATTCTCTTTTCAACCTTTAAATGCTTCTTTTCATTTTTATGTTTTTGTTCACTAATTATTTTCCAAGACTGAAGTTCTATTAGCCCATTACTAAATATATGTAGATATACACTCTAAGAAAAATATAGAATATAAAAATATGGATTTATTAAGTTTTTGTATTTGTTTTTTCAATTTAGTTTTTTTTCATAATCGATGATATTGTGTTACCTAATTATCATTTTAATGCAACTATTAGAAGTTTATACAAATAAGAAATTTTAACTCATTCATCTTCTTTAATATTTTATGTTATTATATACTATTTATTCATCTGAAAAAATTTGTAATATCATACACTAAAATTTTCATGAATGCTCATTATTTTTGCATGAATTGTATTTAAAAGTTTTTTTTAGGAGTGTATGCCTCATATATTGAGCAACATCTAATTAAGGTATTGTAGATAATCTTTTGCTATTTTCAATCTTTTATTATTCAATTTATTCTTTAAAATCATTAAAATTAGGATTCTGTAGAGTTATAGAAGGTGTTGGTTTTTATTTTTAGTTAGGAATATTTGAGAAATAGGGATGATAAGGGAGTAAGGAATAGGAGATAAGGTTAAGGTTTAAGACTGAAAAATGAGGAACAAGAGGATACATTAGTTTGGTTAAAGGACAAGGGATTAAGGAACAAAAAGGATGGTTTGGTTTATTTGGAGGGGTAAGACATACCACATTGGTTATTAAAATAAATCAATGTGGTGTTATGGAAATTTAAAGTCAATTGTTTGAAAACAAATGGCATTTAATATTATTTCCCACAAAGATAGGAAATTAAATTATGTCAATTAATTTTCATATAGAAACTAATTTAATTGTTATATTTTATAATAGTTTCAAAATTGACATTAAAATCATGTATACAATGACACTTAATTAGATGTTAATTGATTTTTAGCATGTAATCCCTAAACACTTGATATTAATAAGCTATTTTATAGCAGTATATAGTATATCACAATATAAATAGAATACAATAAAAATAAATGACAATATAAATGTTTGGATAAACACAATATCATACAATAACCTCAACCCTAATCTAAATTATATTCATATTCTTGCTTATGTTATTGATGTCAAGACGGATGTTGGTGTTCTTCAAGACCTCTAATTACGTATCCACCACTTCCATAACATATTCTTGCTCTATGGGCCCTACAACATAGTTAAACTTGGGTTGGTTTTGTTAGATGCGGTAATGTTGTTTTAATTAAACTTATGTATGGTCAGTTAAAGACTTGACATATGTAATGTATGCATAGGCTAAAGAAGATGTCATAAGTTGCACATCAAATTCAAAGTATTGTAATGAAATAGATAAATTCAACTAATTAAAAAATATGTTTAAGCATTTTGTTAAAGATAAAATAATGGTGTTTTATGGAAACCCTTAGAAAAGGTCATCTATAAAATATCTTTGGTTGACTTGCCCAAACTATATTAAGTTATATGCATGCTCTGTTGTATAAGTATACAATTGTGAAAAAAAAAGTTATGGTATGTATAATAGGGCTAAGTTAACATGTGCTTGAGTAAAAGCTTTGTTTAAAGTTCCTATGTCATCCATACCTCTATCTTACTCAAGCATGTTTACAAGAAGCAATTAGTTCAATATGGACAAAAGGCTTTAGAACATCAGCAAGAAAAGGTTAGATGGTCATTTGTTGTGCATCAAGCATATGGTACTCCTCTAAAATATCTATCTCCATATTGATTTATTTAACCTTTTCCTATAATCTATTCATATCATCACCAAAAGCCATCTCTCATAATTCCATGTTATGATTGGCCTATTAGATAAAACACAGAAAAATTATTAACAAGTATATCTTATTTAACATTATATAATTTTTTTTATAACAATGAGTTGTACCATAAAATCATCCATTACACCATGTGGACTAATCTAACATCTTGTCATCATTCTGTACTATGGCATGTATTAATTGTTATAGTGTAATCATCTTGACAATGGCACTCCATATGGGATTTGTTATCACAAGTTGTTTTGTAGTTGAATCCGTTGTTCATGTTCAATGACCCCACTTCAAGATTCCTTATATTGTAATGTATACTCATGTAAAGCATTATCCATATTTAAGCCATATGATATAGGTTGTTAAAGACCAAATTATCTCATCACTTTGTCCACATTATACCATTCAACTGTTACACCTTTAGTAAATTAGAATTTTATTTTATTAAAATTTATGTACACGTGTTGCTAATTTGAATTGTTATGGATGCATTAAGGGTAATGTTTAAATTAACAAAAATAGAAATTTAAGATGAAAATAGATATAATTAAGTTGATTATGGGTTGTGTCATATTGGAATTAAATAAGAATATATAAAAAAGATTTAAGAATCGACTTTTCATTTTTGCCCTTCAATCATTTTGAAATGACCAAAAGGCAATTAGTTATTATAAAACACCTTAAAGCTTTCTTCATTCCCCATTTTTGCTGAAGCATACAGGCCCTCCTTTTCTTAAACCTTAAATTCACGTTCATAAAAATCTAATAAACATGAATTGAAGAAATCAAGCAAACACTCACATTCCTTAACTAAACCTAAGATACTTTATCTTGTTTTCTAAGCTTTAGGTGATGGTTTTATAGAAAATAGAGTATAGGAAAAATTAGAGATTTTTTTATCTCAAACTTTTGAATTTTTATTGAATAGGGTGATCAAGCTACTTCTTTAATGTTTCTCTTAGTCCCCTTCGTTAATAGATAAGTAGATAATCTACTTAATTTAAGGAATTTTACAGCATTTTGATTGTTGTAATTTATAATCTTATACGCTAGATATTTTGATGAATAGATATGAAATGATTGTGTTTTAATATGATTTTGCCATGGATTGCTATTAGGAAAATGTTGAAATGTTTGTTTACACTTAAAAAATTATGTTCGAATATGATATATTGTTGAAATAAGGAAAGTTTGGTCTTATTTGATGAAAGTTAGGTAAGACCCAAATATAATCAAATATAGTACTCAAATATGGCTTAAGAATCAATTCTGAGTAAGCCATATTTAAGTAATATAATCAAATATGCAAAGAGGCTTTACTTTTAGATGTTATATTTGAATATAACCTCAATATTTATACTCTAGAAGTGATACTTGAATACTATATTTGAATTTTTCTAAATGAGTAGCCTCTAGATGGTAATACTCACAGACGATATTTGAATATGAGCTTCAACATTTATCTTTGGGATCTTATATTCAAATGCTTACTTGAATACCACCATGTCTTTAAAAACAATTTTATATGGTAACATATTAAGTTAATGTAAGGTGTTTAAATTATAAATATAGCTAAACAATGATGATTAACCTAACTAAGAAGCATGTAGGATAATGTTATTGAATTACAAATGAGTTGTATAACATTAATATAAATGAAACCTAGAATTATGAAGAATATTAATAATAAAATAAGATTAGGGGGGCCATTATAATAAGAATATGATAGTAATATCAAATCTAGGAAACAATTTGTGAAGGGATAAGACAGCCCTTAGAAGGACAACGATAGAGTTTGTGAGAAGATAAGGATGACTTAGGAGACACAAAGTAGTTTAATTGCTTTATTATTTTTATCTATGATATTATATGAAATTTCTATTATTGGTTATGAATATGAATTTTGTTGAACATGAAAATATTTGATTGAGATATGTATAATTGAATATTTGTTAATTAAGTGGATTATTTACTTGATTCTATGACTTACTATTTTTAGTTTTAAATTTTTTTCAAATATGCTTGATAAAGCTTTTCTACCACCACTAGCAGCTCAAAAGTAAAGTTTTCTTGATGTAATAATAATTTTTACGGCTATAATTAATTTAAGCTTATAATTAGAGGTATATTCTTAGGCTTTGCAAGAGTTATGAGAACTTATAAATATTTCAAATGCATTTGAAAATACTTTTGAAAATTTTTATAAAATTAGTTATTAAGGTAAACTAGCTTGCTTGTAACTATTTATTAATACTAAGAAAGGTTTAGGCGAGCTGTTGAAAATTAAGAAATGGGTTCCATATTGATCATTGCTAGGTAAATCGTGATAAAGTTTGCATTAAAGCATGGTCTAAAGTTTTAATAGGAAAATAAGGCCTTAAGATAGGAAATTTTGAATGTAATTATGGCTACTTATTTGGGTTTTAGTCAAAACTATATTAGTGATATGTGTGTACATGGAAACACATATCACCAATACCATTTTAGTGGACCTTAAATTATTTTAATCGTGTGGTGGTGGAACTTTTTTAAACAATAGCTATTTATGATATACATATGTGAACTAAATGTGAGGAAATTCTTTGAATGAAACAAATGGCAATATCCAATAGTTGTCAAATTTGTAATTTTAGTGATAGAGAATCATCTATAGAATTATAGGCTTGTAGTGGTCAATATGAAGGAAATGATGGTCATAACCTCCCTTTTATGGGCTATTACTTTTTGATAACAAACTCTAATTATCGTAGTTCAAGTTTTCTACCAAGAAAAAGTATAGGAACAACATAGGGACTAGGAGGATCTAGCCTTTAATCAAGGAAGGGAAAGAAATCCAACACCTCTTAAAGAAAACTTAAGTAATAAAAGTTAAATCATTCATGTATCTAACAAATTGAAATCTCTTTGTTTCATTGGTATGGATTTGGATATAAATCTATATTAGTTTTTCATCCAAATTGAAAAATATAGGAAAATGCTCTCATACTTTGATCAAATGCTTATTGAACTTGTAAGCTAGGCTAAAGGACATTGCATACCATTGCTTCACCATTATTGTAAATAATAAAGAAGTTACCTTGCCTCTTTGACCTGGATGGAGTTCTAAGAACTCTTCATTGATCAATTCTTACAAACTAGCATCCAAGAAGTCAAGATTAGAAAATTTAAGTATTTGAAATAAGGATCTATGTTCATTAACAAATATGTTACTCGATTTGCCCACTTATCTCACTATATGAGATATTTAATTCCAAATGAAAAAGCCAAGATTCAGAGATTTGCATATAGCCTCCAAGACCACTTTTTTAATGTCACCTTTGTTACTTGAACTATTACGTTCTAAGGTATAGTTGACCAAGCACTCCAAGTAAAATACAAAATAAAAGATAAAGAAGAAAGAAGGGCATAAGTATAAGGTAGGAAATGTAATAGATTAGAAAGACCTAGTTACCAATTAGCTTAAAAAGGGTGCTTCCTTCTAAAATATTTTATAGTAAGGGAAATCAATCATTTTCTAGCCTATCAAATCTAAGAACTACTTTTAGTGAACCTCTAAAATAGAAAGGTCAGAGGAATGTAAAATACATTTTAGTGCTCTAACTAGTGTTATTAGGGATAATCTTAGGGTAAAAGCAATTTTAAAAGGGAATTACATAGAAGAATGGAATGTGGAAATAAATATTAGGGACCTTGTATTTAAATAAACATTTTGTGTTATTAGTGTGGTTAGTTAGGCCATAAAAAGAGAAACTACCTAAGAAACCTACCCAATTACATTGCAAACTATCCAACAATCAAATTGAACACACTTATAACATAATTAGTAACATCCAAACTTTAGATGGCTCAAAGATTGAGTGGTATTGGGAGGTAATAAGGGAAAAAGTGCACTAGGAAACCAAGCTTAAGTTTTCACTTTGAACTATTAGGAGGCCTAACCCTTTAATGCTATTGTTATAGGTACTTTTTTTTTTGTTAATGATTCATAAATTTATGTTTTATTTGATCCAAGAACTACATGCTTTTTTAATTTTAGTAAAATTTGTTTCTTTTGATGAATAAATCCTTCAATAAATTGCCAAATCCTTTAGTAGTAGCAACACTTGCAGGTAAAATATTTGCAGCAACTTAGTTTATAAATACTTATCCTATATATGTCCATGATTGAGTCATGCCTACAAGTTTAATTCTTTTAAAGATAGTAAACTATAATATTACCCTAGGAATGGATTAGTTCTCAACGTATAATGCATAAATGAATTTTAACAAGATAGTGACTTTTATTGTAAAGGGAGATCTTTCTATTATATTTCCAAAAAAAATTTCAAGATTACTAGGATTATCTTCAATATTAAAGCTCAAAAGCTTATTAGAAATAAGTGCGTAGCATACCTCATAATTATCTAGGATTTAAATCAATTTTAGCCTAATATTAAAGATATTCTTATTATACAAGAATTTCTAGAGGTGTTCCCAAAAGACTTATTAGGTTTGCCTCTAAACTATAAAATTGAATTTAATATTGAAATTTCTCCTTTTATAAATACAATCTCTATTTCACATTATTGAATGGCCCTGCCTAATTGAAAAAACTTGAGAAGCAATTACAAGAATTAATTGATAAAAGGGTTTATCTATCCTTGTTTTAAGTACCAATGTTATTTGTTAAAAAAGAAAAAGGGAATTTTGTGCTTGTGTATTAATTACCAATGACTAAATAAGGTGATAATCAAGAAAAAATATATGTTGCTCTAAATTAATGGCTTGTTCAATCAATTATAAGCAGCTAAATGCTTTTCCAATATTGACTTATGATCTGGCAATCATCTGTTGAAGATTTAGGGAAAAGATATTCCTAAAATAACTTTTAGAACTTATTATGATAATTATGAATTTCTTATTATGTTCTTCAAACTTAGCATAAATTTACAATTATTTTCATAGGTGACATCTTTATTTGCTTTAAAAATAAAGAACATGCTCTGTATGTCCAAATTGTCTTACAAATTCTATAAGTTATCCTAAATTTTCCAAATGTAAATTTTGGTTATCCATTGTAAAGTTTTTTGAACATATTAATAATAATCCACATCTAAAATTGCCAAGGAATGTCCTAAAATTTAGAATAAAAAATAAAAATAGAAGGATAGTCATGTTGTGCTCTAGAAGAGAAAAAATGGAAGTGATAAGTGATGAAGAATATGTCACAAAGGATGAGAAATTCTTTGATAAGTGCAGAAGAATCACACCATAAAGAATGAATCATTTAATAAATGAAGATAAATGCTATAAAGTTTAAATCCCTTTGATAAGTCAAAAGCTTATCCAAGAACTTAAGAGGGAATCACATTCTTTTTTAAAAAAAAAAGGCATCAACGATTCTATTTCACAAATGATCCAAAAATTAATTTTATAAAGAATGACTCTCCTTATGTAGGCTAAAAAGTTAACAAGTCAACTTAAACTAATTAGGCTTGCTTGAACTCAAATGGCTTCACACTAACATACTAATTTAGCTTACTAATTAACTATCACCAAACGAATAATAGTAACATGGTAAATAGTTCTAGAAAAATAGTAAAAAATAATGGGCTAAAGTCACTAATAAATAGAAGGCCTAATATAACTCAAAATATAACAAAATGTAATAAAAATGCAAAGGCTCAAATGGCCAAAATAATATCAACTAGCCCAAATGACCTAAATTATTCCAAAAGTAACATCCATAAGTTTCAAGTTTACTCCTTAAATTACATATTTGATCCCTTTAAATCTATTTTCTGAACTTGGCCCTCCTATGATCACATCATATCCCCTTTCTTCAAAAAGACTTGTCCTTGAATCTTTAAAAATTACATCAAAAGAATTAAGATTAAAAATATAAAAAAAAAGCATTCATAATAAACTCACATGAGGAATCAAATTATAAGCATAATCATTATCTTTTCAAGAACTTTGAATGAGTTATCTCTCCTTGGATGCAATTTGGATTTCCTTGTATCTAGGAATTTTCTTTTTTGCTTATACCATAAAAAATAACCACCTAGATCAAATACAAAGTTAGCAAAATTAAGGAAAACAATTGAAATCTATAGTATAATTAGAGTACAATAATCCCTCATAAACTTTCTAAGCTAGCCAAATTATAAAAGTTTCTAATGTTACTAAAAGATTTAGGTGGAGGCCATTCTTTAGTTACTTTTACTTTATCAACCTTATTTGTTTGCACACAAAACATTTCTCAAGAATGCAATTATTTCCATGCAAAGAGAATATGTTTTAAAATTACCACTCAATTTTTCATTTTTAAAAGCTTGCAAAACATATTTCAAAAAATTAACATGTTCATCTATGCTTTTATTATGCACAAGAATATCATCAAGATCTAGCAAATCCTTTTAATTCTTTAAATTTTCAAACAACAATAAAGTCCACTCTTTGATTTTATGAAAGTAATAAAATCTTATAAAAAATATGCTAATAGAAGCATAAAAAATCATCACAAGAATATCATCTAATTAAAACATGACAAATTTACTCTGGAAAGTATATAAAACATGATTCATTAAGCTCACAATAGTACTTGGTACATTAGATAAACTATGTAGTAAAATTAACTACTCATATAAACTATGTTTTATTTTGAAAGCATTTATCCATTCCACATCTTTCCTTATGCCAATTTGATAATAGTTACATTTCAAACCAATCTTAAAAAAAAAATACATGCATCATGCAAATCATCAAGCATATCAACTAAAGCAAAATAACTAACATCATGGGCTTCTCTAGTAAGTAAATCTTTTAGAAAACTTTTAGGCACACACAATTTATTTCTTCTAAAAAAATTTATCATGCCTAAAAATATTTTCAAAAACCATTTTCTTATAAGCATTAACATCAAAGCACAATCAACGTGTAGAGAAATAGCAAAGTCATGCGAAAGGGTAGTCAAATCACAATCATTATAGTATAAAAAATTTGTATGCAAAGTATCCTAGTATGTTCAAGATTCAATAATTTATCATACAAAGTAAAGATGAGAGAATACCTCCAAAATGACATATTAGCCATAACAATATTATTATCTTGCTCCATTTAAGGCATTTCCTTTATTACACATGATAATACTTTTAAAGATTCTCTTGGAAGTACATTTAGGATTTCTATAAAGTAAAATCATAAGCAATTAGTAATTTAAATTTTAAGTTGTTAACATTTTCGTAGGCTTTCTTGTACAATAAAATTGGTTTAGAAATATAAAAAATATTTTTTATTGAACTTATTTTTCTAATCACACTTAGCTTTTCTTTTTCTTATTTTTACCCTAACACTATTTTTTTCTTTTGTTACAAAATCACTTTTTTTTCCCTTAACTTAATTTTATTTATTCTCTTCATAACCATTTTTTTCCTTTTAATGATTTTCACTCTTCTTTTCTTTATTCTTTTCTTTCTTTATTTTCTCATCTTCTCTTTTTTTCTTTTCCTCTTCTTTACTTTTCTTTTGCATTTTATAATTAATCCTTATACACTTGTTTTAAAGTTAAAGGTTTAAGAGTCACCTTTCTTCCATTAATTTTAAAACTATATCTATTGAAGACTCCATCATATGTTATTATTCTATCAAATTGCCAAGGTCTTTTAAGTAATAAATGACAAGCTTGTAAAGGAGTAACATCACATAGCACTTCATCCTAGTATTTACCAATGGTAATGAAACCAATACTTACTTTAATACCTCTACTTCACCATTATCATTCAACTATTCTAACTTATATAAGATAAGGTGTTTCAAAGCAGACAAGTTCAATTTCCTTACCATATAGGTACTAGTAATATTAGCATAATTACTGCTATCAATAATAACATTACATGTCTTACCCTTGATATTTCATTTAAGGTGGGATATATTCTCCTTTTACTTTTCACTTTCTTCTTTAACTTGCTTTCGTAAGGCTTTTTGAATTTTTAAAACTTTCTTGATTGGACAATCAATAGCATGATAATCATATTCCAAACACTTGAAACACTTATCATTAGCATATTTTTTATGCTCTTCAACTTTTCCTTTGCCATTAAATTCTTCTCTCTTGAGCTTGGATAAGGATTTGGTCTTTTACTTCTCATAGCCTTTGTTTTCCTTCTTTTTCAAAGTTTTTTTCCATGGCTCCCATGAAGAACTCAAATTATAGCTATATCTATAAGAGTTAAGAAGGAATGAATTTTTTTGTCATAATAACCTTCATTTCTTTCTAAGTAGCAATAAGCCTTTCACCATTTTTTTCTAATGGATTTAAGTTAATCACATTAAATGTTGACATAATTAATGAATTGGTAAGTAGCAAGCTTCACTTTCTTCTTTTTGGAATAATAGTGACAATCAAAGATTACCTTTATCTTTCTTTCCTACTCTAGATAAGCTTTAAGATCACTTTTTCCTTAAAATAAAGGAATATTCTTTTTAATAATATCAAGGTTAGAATCCACTCCACCTTTTCCTTGCCTATTATCTTCTCTTCTTAAATTTCTCCTTTCATCACTTTTGTCATTCTTTTTAGATTTACCATGATGCACTCTTTCTTTTTTACTCTTTTTATTTTCAAAATATCTATCATTTTATTTTTCTACTCCTTCTTTCTTACTAGTCTTCCATGATGACCTTGAATCTTGCTCATATCTTGAAGATTGTTTCCTCTTAAGTTTTCTTTCTAGCTTCATAGCCATGTATACTAAATCCTCCAATTCTACATAATGTTGTAATTCCATCACTTTAACAATATCTCTATTCAATCCAAAAAGAAACCTAGCTATTATAGCTTTTCGATCTTCCTTCATATAAGCTCTAATTATAGCATATTCTATTTCATTATGGTAGTTTTCAACACTTTTAGATTCTTGAGTAAGGCTTTGTAACTTTTGGCATCACTCCTTAACATCTTTTTTATATTTCTCATTGGATTTTTTTCATTAATTATAGCAAACCCTTCAACATGGAACTAATATCTTCTTTATTACCCTTATTGCCACCTCTTGTCATCCTTAAAATATACACTTACAAGAAAGTTCATACAAAAGAAACGAATTAAGATCATACTTTTCATTTGATTTAGAGGCATTGTGCTCATGTTTGCACTTTAGTTCAGGGCTTTTACTTTTAAATAATCTCACTTACTCTTATCTTTTCTTCTTATGATTTTTTAAGAACTTAGGAGACATAACTAACAAGATTCAATAATTGTGATAATCAATTTTGCCAATAAAGGTCCATATGATTGAAGGATCAAATAATACACTTAGAAAAATAACAAATGAAAAATTAAGAAGGAAACTAGTCAAGAGTTAATAATGAAAATTTTAAAGAAAAGGAACTAATTAGGACATAAAGATTAAAATTAAATAATTAAAGAAAAGAGATAAACAAAACTCAAAACGAGGACTCGTGATTATGACTAACCAAAATGCTTAAGAAATAGGCATAAACAAGATAATTAAGAATAAGGACAAAAGAAACTCAAAGATTAAGACAAAAAATAATGAGGAATAATACAAAATACAAATTTTAGGAATAACTTAAGAAGACAATAGACATTGGATTAAAATAAGAAATATAAGTATAGCATTGAGCACTCAATGATTAATCATTTTCTTTTAACTTTTTACAATTCAAATAACTTTTCTTTTGATTTTTAATTTCACAACTTCTTATGTTTTTACTTTCAAACACTTTTTATTTCTTGCTTTCTTGTAACTTTTTATTTCTTTTCTTTTTTACTTTTTTATTCATTTTCTATCTTTTTTCTTTTCTTTTTAATAGCATCTTTTTCCTTTTGGTTCTTGAATTATCACATTTTTTTCTTAACAATCACTTGGTTTTCTTTTGCTTTCTTTCTTTCCTTTTGTCCTTTCAAAATAGTTTAGTACCTATGGTTCAAGCCATACATAATTGTACATGAAGTATAAGGTTTAATAATGTACAATAGAATAATAGAACAACATTATACAATTCTATAGAACTTTTTATTGCATAACACACTATAGAACTCAGCCATAATTTAGACAAAACAAAATGATAAAGACGAAACAAGGCTTAAAGTGATGGTAGCACATAACTTGCAATTTAATGGATTAACACTAATTTCAACAAAAAAATGCATATGATACAATTTCCACAAATGTAATTGGAGACCTACCATCACACATGAATGATTGGCTATGGTATTGCAAATGAAGATAACACTAAAATTTGATGCAAGGCATTAATAGCCTTTAGATTTGGAGTAAAACAAAACTACCAAACATAAACAATTTAGATAGTAAGGGAATTGACACAACAAAATGACTTGAAGTTTAAAATAAACATTAACTCAATGGATAAATCAATTGACTTTTTGAAATGGATTTAATTAAAGAAATTAACAAGAGTAGAAAATTAAATAAAGAACAATTGATTCAAGTCCAATTTAGACATGGAACTTCAGACTTATTGATTAGATGGCAACATAAAATATTGAGCAAATTTACAATTAAAGTTGGACAACAAATGATGTTGACCAAAACAAATGCAATTCAAACTTACAGCCCTACCTTGGACTTTAAATCAAATAAATTTAATGCAAATGAAATAATACTTGATTAAATAGCACAAAAGCTTAAAAGCATGCAAAACTCAATGATGCTTGTGCAAATGGACAAAAAGCACTAACTTGAATGGACAAACATCAAATAGGTATAACACAATATGTAAATTGAAGATGTAATTGAACAATGAATTGACACATTGAACGATGAATAACAAAGTAATAAAAAGTAAGACTAAATAGATTTAAGCAATATGAAAATCAAAAGATGCAAACTAATGACACAAATCAAATTGAAACTAAATGACACATTTAACACAATAAATAGAGATGTTAATTTCAAATTTAAATTTCAAAATGAATAAAATAACAATAACAATAAATTAAACAAAAATATAATAAAAATTAAACATAAATAAAATAAAAATTGGAGCAAAATTAAGATCCAAAACTTTGAATGTTAAATGACAAGAATCTAAATACAAAATTATTAAGTAATGTCCCAAAATTTATAATCAAAAGCAAAATTAGAAGGATAGTTAGACTATGCTCCAAAGAAGAAGAATGAGAGTGATAGATGATGAAAGACATGCCACAAAAATAAGAAATCTTTTAATAAATGCATAAGAATCATGCTATAAAGGCTGAATCCCTTTGAAAATTGTAAGTTCATTCAAGAATTTAAGAGAGAAACACATTCTCATAAAGAAGGCAATAATCATTCCATTTCACAAATGATCCAAGTCTAAATTCTATAAAGAACAACCTTTCTTATATGAGTTTAAAAGCCTTGTAAGTCAACTTAAACTAATTGGGCTTACTTGGACTCAAATGGCCTAACATTAACAAACTAATCAGCTTACTAATTAACCATTACCAAATAAATAATAGTAACATGGTAAATAACCCAAGTAAATGGTAAAAAATAATAGATCAATGTCACTAACAAATAAAAAGCCTGATATATTTTAAAATATAATAAAATACAAACTAAAGCCTAAATGGCCAAATTATTCAAAAAATAGTATCTAGAAGTTTCAAGTTTGCTCTTTGAATCACATCCTTGGTCCCTCTAGATTCGCCTTTTGATATTGACCCTCCTATGATCGCATCACATGTGATCTTCTAAAGTGGTATGCAAGTTGATCCATAAAAGATTAAAGCAATCCAAACTTGACCAAAACCAATAATTGTATAAAAAATTCGAAGCTTCCTCAAAATAGTAGGCTACTTTTGTTAGTTTATGAAATTTTTCTTTAAAATACCTTTTTCATTAACCAAGCTCACTTAAAATGAGTTAAGTTTAAATGGTTTGATAAATGCAAAAGTAATTTCCAACAATTGAACACTTGTTTAACCTTAGCTTTAGTTTTAACTTTTTTTCAAGTTTAGCATATTTATAGTTTATTATGATTTGTCTTATGTTTGTTTACGTTATATACTGATGCAAAATGGAAAAGTGATCACATATGCATAATGTTAATTGAAAATGTATGAATTGAATTTTTTAACTTATGATCTTGAAATGCTTGTAGTAGTTTTAGAATTAAAAATATGGAGACATTACTTTTGTGATAAAACTTAGAAAATCTACACCAATCACAAAAGCTTAAAGTATATTTTAGATAAAAAAAAGACTTAAACTTGAGCAGTGCAGATATATGGAGGTTATGAAAGACTATGATTGCACTATTCATCATTATCTTAGTAAAACTAACATGGTTGTAAATGCTTTGAGCAAGAAATCACCAGGAATTTTAGCCAGTAGTGGTTATTAAACAAGTAGTAATTTAGTCTGTGCTAATAGAAAAATAAAAAAAATCCTAGAAACAAGATCCTTGGTACTTAACCTTGAAAGAAGAAGCATTATTACATCAAAATATGGACTTAATTGTTAATGAACAAGGAATGATCAGATTTCAAAGTTAACTTTGGGTTCCTACATATAAGAGAAATGAATTGCTTCATTAAGCTCACAATTTGTCTTACTTTATAATCTTTGTGTGGTAAAAATGCACCATGACTTATGGAAAAATTTTTTATGGACAGGTGTGAAAAGATACATACTCAAGTTCATGCTAAAATGCCTTACATGTAAATAGGTGAAAGCCAACCATAAAAAGCCCATTAGTTTACACTAACCTTCCCTTATTCCTTAATGGAAGTTGGAAAGTGTGATGAAGGATTTCTTAATTAATCTTCCTTAAATTTCAAAAGGATTTAATTCAATTTGGATGATTATTGATAAATTAACCAAGATAGCTTATTTCCTTTCAATCAAAACTAACTATTCTACAATTTAATATACCCAACTTTACTTAAATAAGATAGTTCCTTTATATAAAGTTCCACTTACCATCATCTTAAATTAAAGTAGTCAGTTCACAAACTCATTTCTAGCAATTTTTTTAAGAAGCTTTGGGCATAAAACTATGATTCAACATGACTTTTCATCCTTAAACTGATGGGCAATTTAAATGTACTATCCAAATCTTGGAACAAATGTTATGAGCTTACACTTTATAATGTAAAAGTGGTCAAGAGAAATATCTATCATTGATTGAATTTGTATACAACAACAATTATCATTCTTCCATTAAAATGGCCTTTTATGAAGCATTATATGGTAAAAGAGATAGATTTCTTATGGATAGTTTGAATCAAGAAAAGCTAAACTTTTTTGGCCCTAACCTTGTCATTGATGTATTGGAAAAGGTGAAAATTATTCAAGATAGATTAAGATTAATTTAAGATTGCTAGAAATCATATATAGACAAAAGAAGAAAAAAGCTAGAGTTTTAATACGAAAACATGCTCTTCTTGAAGGTTTCACCTATGAAAAAAATTATGTGTCTTGGTAAGAAAAATAAATTAACACTATGATTAGTCAGCCTTTTTCCCATCACCAAGTGAATGAAAGTAGTTACTTAGTGGTTAGATTTACCAAATGATTTACATGTTAACCACCTAATGCTTCATGTGTAAATACATTATAGGTATTTATTGGATGCATCCCATATTGTTCAATATAAGTTACTTTCAATTAAACTCAAAGCTGTCTTATAAAAAATGACTAGTAGAAATGCTAAATCATCAAATTCACAAACTCAAATCCAGAGAAATACCTTTAATGAAAGTTCGTTAAGAAAAACATGGGATAGATAAAGCAATCTGAAAATTCAAAGCTGAAAAGTAACAAACTTACTCCCATCTTTTTAGTAAGCTTTGAAGTTTACTTGCTTCATTAGTTAGTTCTTAAGAAGTTGGGGATGAATTCTTTGAAAAGGAAAGAACTATTATACCCCAATTAAATTAAAATTTCATTTTCTTTATTTTATTTTATTAATATTTACATATACTATCCTAATTTTTCTAACCATGACTGATATGGAACTTATTTTCTAATTTTCACATATCTATCTAATCTTGCTTTAGTAACATCACATAGTTATTAACAAACTAGCTAGTTTAATTAATTGATTTTATATAAACTTTAAAATATTTACAACTACAAAGTTAATGCTACAATATTTTGAAATATATCTACATAGCCCAAAAATATATTCTTACTTATGTTCTAACAAGACTATAGCTACTTTTTAACAGAATAAAGGAGTTTATTGCTCTTGATATGTTGGTGGTGGTTATAGAGATTCAACATGTATATCTAAAAAAGATTTTTAAATTTTTAAAAGTGAGACTTTATATTAATAAGTAAGTAATCTATTTAAATAACAAATATCTAATCATATATTTCCCCAATCAATCTTTTAATAGTTTCTAACATTATTCATATTTATAACAAATATCATAGAAAAGCATGCATTCATATAATTAACAAAAATAACAAGTAAACCACTTTGTGTCTCTCAAGTTATCTTTATCCCTTTACAAACTCATTTTTTAGGGCTTACTTTATCCCTTTACAAACATTTTCTAGATCCAATTTTATTTAGCATTCGAATGTTATCAACTACCCCAATCATAATTTCATACCATAGCATATCGTATCATATCCTTTGGAGGTTTCAATATCATCCACACACATTATTCATCCATAAGAGCATTAAGTATCATTATAATATTTACAAACTTATATATATCATCCAATGAAGTCATACAAACTAATTCAAAAATTACTATTAAGTAATCAAGTATGGTAATCAAATATAATGGTTCAGAAATAAGGTTTTGAAGGCATATAAAAGTATTATATTTAAGTGTACTCATCCAAAGACTTCTAATTTTGAGATACTTGATTTTGGTACTTGAATATGGCTTTTGAAGTATGAATCTTTAAGCCATATTCGAGTATTATACTTAAATATAAACATCTAAAGGTAAAGCTTCTTTAGCATATTCAACTATGATAATCTAATATGGCTATTTTGAAATGACGTCCAGGTTCATACCAATTATCATATCCAAATATGATTTGGAAATTTTTAGATTTCTACAAGCAAAATTTCAATTCAAATCACTTATATACCAATTCCGGCTCATTAATAATTTATAATTAATGTTGATTATCATTTCTCAACTTGGAACAACCTATAAATTCAATTAACAACATGATTATAGGTTTTAAATAGTAAAATTTCTTATTATCAACATAAAATCTAATCAATAATTAAAAATATAATCATTAGTTTTAGTAGATTATCTACTTGCTTATTGATAGAAGAGATTAACAGGAAGAGTAATTGTAGGAATCTCTAGCCTTATTTCACACAAATATATAATTACAACTTGAATCCTTAATTTTCTTCCTTTAGTACAATTCTAACAAATTTCCAACAAATCTCTAAATTTGAGAAAATTTTACCTTGCTAAATAAGTGGTAAATAATGGTTTCTTGGTTTCTTCGAGCTTGATTATTGCATAAAGTTTGATAAAATTTGGGGATGAAGAAGTTAGGAAGAAGATGAGGAGTAATTGGCTACTATTTGAGAGAAATTAGTTGAATTTCTATGTGGTTTGAGAATTTTAAGAGGCTAATGATAGATTGGTCATCTTAGGAATTTTAAAGGTAAAAGCAAAAAAAAAAAAATTCATAAATCTTCTTCACACACCTTTCTAATTTTTAATTATATGTTAACTCATATTTATTTTAATTTTAACTATTTTTATCAGAAAATTTTATTTCCTTAATTTAAACACTACCTTAAATATATTTATAACAATTACAATTATTGACGTGTATATATATTAATAAAATATTTAAAATAACATTTTAATTCACTAGAAGTTTAGCATATACATGTTGGTAATTTAAATTGTTATAGATGCATTTAGGGTGATGTTTAAATTAAGGAAAATAAAATTTCATGATGAAAATAGATATAATTAAGTTGATTATAGGGTTATGTAAAATTGGAATTAAATAGGAATTTATGGAAGAGATTTAGGAATCAACTATTCATTTTCACCTCTCAATCATTTTTGAAATAAGCAAAATGCCTTTAGTATTTATAAATCCCTCTAGCACTCTCTTTTTCCCCATTTTTGTTAAGCATGTTCAACAGTATCCTTTCTTTCTTTCTTTTTTTCTTTTTAGGCATTAGCCTTCTCTTTTCTTACACCTTAAATTCACCTTCATCAAAATCTAGCAAGCAAGACTCAAAGAAATCAAGGACTTATATTCCTCAACTAAACCAAAGTGCCTTACCTTTTTTCCAAGCTTTGGGTGATGGTTTTATAGAAAATAAAGTATAAGAAGAATTAAGGATTTGTTCATTTTGAACTTTTGAATTTTTATTGAATAGGGTGATCAAGCTACTTCCTTAACCTTTCTTTTAGTCTTTTCCATCAATAGCTAAGTCAATAATATACTTAATGTAAGCAATTTTGTAACATTTTGATTATTATAACTTATAAAGCAATATGTTAGAAATTTTGATGAATATATGTGAAATAATTATGTTTTAATATGATTATGCTATAAATTGATGTTAGGAAAATGTAGAAATGTTTGTTTAGACTTAAAAACTAGGTTTGAATATGATATTTTGTTGACATTAAGAAAGTCTGGTTTTATTTGGTGGAAAATTTGGTGAAAACTAGGAAAAATCCAAATATACTTGGATAGGGTACTTGAATATAACCTAAAAATCAATTCTTAGTAGGTCATATTCAAGTACATAATTAAATATGGTAAAAAGGCCTCACCTCTAGATGATTATATTTGAATACATTATTCAAGTATAGCATCAAAATTTGTATTTCAAAAGCCATACTTGAACACTATATTTCAGTATCTTCAAATAGGTAGCCTTTGAATGGTTCTACTCTAATACAATATTTAAAATGCACTTCAATCCTTGTCTTTGGAATCTTATATTCAAATATTATATTCAAATTTCACCTTATCTTCAAGAACAATTTTGTATGGTAACATACTAAGTTAATGTAAGGTAACATACTAAGTTAATGTAGGTATTTAATTTATAAATATAGTTAAAGAATGATGTTTAGCCTAATTAAGTAGCATGTAGGATAATGTAGTTGAATTAGAAATAAGTTGTATGACATTGATATCAATAAAATCTTGAATTGTGAAGAATATTAATGATGAAATGGGATTAGGGGGAGGTATTATGATAAAAATATGATATTAGTACCCAATACTAAACATAATTTATGAAGGAATAAGGTAAGCCTTTGAAGAATAAGGATGGAGTTTGAAAAGGGATAAAGATAACCTAGAAGGTATAATTGGTTTAATTGCTTCATTTTATTTATCCATGATATCATATGAAATTACTATTATTAGTTATGAATATGAGTTTTATCAAATATGGAAATATTGGATTGAAATCTGTACAATTGAATATTTGTTAATTAAGTAGGTTATTTATTTACTGAGTTTATCACTCACTATTTTTAATTTTAAAGGCTTTTTAGATATGTTTGTGGAACTCCTTCGCCACTAATAATAACTAAATCTCCCTAATGCAATAATAATTTTAACAACCATAATCAGTTCAAGCTTGTAATTAGAAGTATATTTTTAGGCCTTATAGGAGTTATGAAAACTTATGACTATTTTAAATACATTTGTAAATACTTTTGAAAATTTTTATAAAATCAATTATTAAAGTAGACTAGCTTACTAGTAACTATGTAATGAAACAAAGATAGGTTTAGACAAAATAGTGGAAATCTGAAAATAGGTTCCATGTTAGTTAGGGTCAGGCAGGTTGTGATATCAACAATATGGAAACATATTAAAGGCACTTATAAATATTAGAACCCATGTCTTACTATACAATACTTAGGTAATGTCTCTAAGACATCTTTCTTCTATAAAGCTCCTGAGTAACCTATTAACATATACCACAATTTCAATGAGTGCTATATATAAAGATTTAAATTCTTGCAATAAATTAATCAATTTAATGAAACCCTAAATGCACTTGATATATAGCTCAAAGCTATAATTGTGTCTTAAGAATCACACCATCTATAAGCGAAGGGCATTAGCTCTTATTGGTTAACATCCAACTAACCTTTTCTAGCTGGTGCAAGGGTTGGAAATCTATCCCAAGCCTAAATTTGTACTATGCCTCAAAAAATGTTAGTATATTCTATATTAGATGCCTTGCATAATTTTTTATATATCCATGACAATACAATAAACCCCTAATTTAATCTTCTTGTATCTTATAAATTAGCTAATAGAGGCAAAAACATCATATGCATATAATGGTTGACTTATCATTACATGAAATTGAACCTAACAATCTCAATATATGGGGACATATGCATTATTGCATGATTTCTTTGTCAGCATCATTCAAGTGATCACTAAAGCATTCTTGTAACCATGGCAAGCAAACCTTCTAGCAATGTAAGAAATCACATTCATTTAAGGGAAAATCTTCAAATTATATATGATATACTTTATATCATGGCATTTTAGTGGCACTAGTCATTGCATTCTCATATCTTGCAATGTAATTGTCATTTCTTCTTATGACATGTAGAACCTATACATCTTTAGTTACCATATCTCCATAAGTGCATCAATAAGGGGCCAGTCAATGTTTATATGCCTAATTTTGGAAATTTCATAAAATCTTGATAACCAAAGATAAGGATCCATACACAAGTCAAGGGATGGAATGTGAACTAAGCCTCTAACATGTAGAATACAATCAGCTTGCATGCACAAAGATGTCTTAAGTAAGCTATTTAATATTATAAATATATTGAATAATTTATTGAAAATATTAACTTTTGTTTGTGTGATTAACCATCTCCCTATGCCATACTCTAGATGAAATATATTGTTGTAATCGGAGTAATGACCATTCTCTTGGACCAGGGTTGAGGATATGAGTGTGTTTGACATTCTATGAATAACAATTCTCAAACAAATTTTGACATAAACAATATGAAACACATACAACATTAATTATTTTACTCAATTAATTAAAAATTGACAAAAGAGTTAACTATGATTAAAAACTAATGTAATATAATAAATTTTAATTATTAAGACAACAAATTTTGGTATGCCAAATAATAAAAAAATAACTTTTATTATGACATTATATGCACTCATAAGTGTAATGTGCTATTTTTTAATTTCAAATTTTTATTTTTTTTTTATAAATCTTCATTTTTGAATGAACTATAAGTTCTTTAAAATTTTTTTTACTACTTATAAAAGATGTAATGTATCAAATTTTTAAAAATTTATCATTTTAATTTCTTGAAAGTTTGTGTCTTCATAAAAATGTTATTTTTCTCAAGTTATATATATATATATATATATATATATATATATATATATATATATATATATATATATATAGTTAACTTTGAAGATTCCATACCTATCATGAATAACATTAAATTACAATTAAAAAATTTATAAGTGCTAATAAAGACATTACATATTTCATTTAGTGACCTTCTTCTAAAAATGATGAATTTTGAAAAAATAATTAATTTATATATTATAAATAAAGCTAAAAAATATAAAACCCTAAAGTTAAAAGTGAATAAGTTCAAGTTTTCTATTAGTAATTACTTTTTTAAAAAATTAATTTTTAAATCTTTTAAAAATTTAAAAGATCTCAATCAATAAGAAAAATCGTAAAAAGGTGTCTATTAAAATAGTTAAGGAAATTGGTAAAAAATAAAATAATCAATTATTTAAATATCATATTTTAACTATAGATAAGTATGGAATATATGGCAAAATTTTATTCATCATTGGTGTAAATGAAACTACCCTAATAGTTTATAAATTAGAAATCTTAACATAAAGTACTAAAACACCTACTTTTTTTATTCCCAAATATAATCACTATAATAAATTAACACTTGTACTATGAATTATACTATGAAAATTCAAAAATTGTAGCAATTTTACCATTTGCCATGGGAACAAAAAAACTTAAATAAATGTCCAAAAAATTAAAAAATTTATGCCACAGGAAAATTTTACTTATGGCAAAATATTACTTATGTCACGAACAAAGCTATGACAACACAATCTTTGTGGCAAAGTATTACTTGTGCCATGAAAAAATTTTACCCATAGTAAAATATTACTTGTGCCACAAAACGAAACTACAAGAATATAGTTTTCGTAGCAAAGTATTACTTGTGCTATGAAAAAAATTTTACTCATGATAAAATATCACTTGTGCCACAAATTAAATTATGAAAACATATTTCATATGACAAAGTATCACTTATACTATAAATTAGGTTATAAGTATGTATTTCTTATGATAAAGTATCACTTATTCTATCATATAAGTTAGAAAAATTTATCTATAACAAAGTATTACTTATACCATGAATTAATTCTATAAATAAAATTATAGTCAAATATATTAATTTTGTTAGCTATACATATAAAAATATTATTTATAATAAGTGCAATATGTTATAATATGGTAGACAATAAAAAATATAAATATATATATTATAGATATTTAGCAAATAACTAATTTATCAATTAATCAATTGATTAGTCCCATCAATCAAAATAAAAAAATTATAAAATTTAATATTTTTAACTAGTTGATTCATAAATATATGTAAAAAGATAGAATTACCCATAAATTATATAGTTGTGTACTTTTATTATTTTTCTTAAAATAATTGAAATAGAAGTTGAATCCCAAAACTTAAGATATGTAATAATAAATTCAATTGTTAAGCTCCTAAGTATTTTTATTTATATATATATAAAATTTAATATTTATTAGAATGTAACTTTTTTTCTTAAATAATAAATAATTATTTAAATTTTTATCAATTAAATTTATATAATAAAATTAATATGCATCAATAAAATAAATATTATAATATAATAAAGATTATATTAAACAATTATTCAATAAATTTAAATTCTATACATAATAAAATTAAAAATTAATAGGATTTACATTTACATATATATAATACATACATAAATAATAATTTTTTCAATCATTATTCAGTCCAATTTTTAAAATATTAATTAAACAAAAAAATCATTCAAGGTATATAATATTATAAAAATTTATTTTTTATCACATCACATTATTCTTAACAAATATGTTAACAAAAAAGATATATAAAAAAAATTAATATAAAAAATTTGTGAAGGTTTGAATGATTTAACTTATCTTTATGAATAATAAAAATATGTATTATTAATAAAAATTAAAATTAAATGATTTATAATAATTTTAATTTTAATTTTTAATTAAAATTTAAATATATATAATAGTTCAAAGTTATGATTTATATGGATATTTATTTCATATAGTTTAACCTTTATTAAAGGAGTTTTAGAAAATAAAAAAATTTCCTCAAAGATGTAAAAATTTTACTTTTATTTTTGTAATAACTCAATTAATAATATTTAATAAAAAATATTAATAAAAGGATAAAATTAACTAATTAATTATTTATGAGAGACAAATTTGATATCAAATATTTGTAAAGGAAAAATTTGATATAAGCAAAATTAGTAATGAAATAAATGAAAATTTAGTTTATAAAAAATTAATTTTTAAAATAAATCATAAAATATTTTAGTATTAGTTTATTTTTATTATATGTATTTATATAATATTTTATTATATAATTAGTGTCATATAAGTGTAGTTTTATTTTTGAAGTCAATTCGTTAATTAAAATTTTATATAAAATATATTGTATTATACTGCTAAAGAAGCAAATTAGTGTAATGATAAGGCATGACATTCATCAGGTTGGAGATTTAGGTTTAATTCTTGGTATATGCAATTTGTAATTTCTAAACAAATAGA